>LPNX010217721.1:218403-263222 GCA_001517045.1 Pseudotsuga menziesii | reverse complement strand
TGGATCAGCAGCTGTCTCATGGAGATCACGCAAATAGTCAGTTCCGGCAGATTCAACAACAGAAGCAGAATATGTGGTTGCAGCTGAAGCAACGAAAGATTTAGTATGGCTCAGGAATATACTTGAAGATTTGCAAGAAAAACAAGAGAACTCCACTCCATTATTGATCGACAATACTTCTGCAATCAAGCTGGCTAAGAATCCCAGATTCCATGATCAAACCAAACACATCAACACAAAGTATCATTTGATTCGACATCATGTAGAGGCCAAGACAGTCCATCTTCGACATTGTTCCACAAATGATCAAGTTGCAGACATCTTCACCAAAGTGCTTGGACGAGAAAAATTTGAAAGATTCAGAAACATGATCGGACTTACTAACACCCCTTCGGATTAAGGGGGGGATTGTTGGAATATAATCCGTCAGGATTATATTTTGTAAATAAATAAAGGAAAATGAATAGTTATGTAGGAAGCTGAAAAGGCTGGTCAGAAGATGAAACTCAACCAACATATGTAATGTATAAATAAATGATTTTGCAATGGAATAAATGAATTCGGGAGTTATTATCCAACACTATATACATTGTAGTATGAGTTAATTCTCATCTTTTAACAAAATTATTTGTTGTTGACTCAATTACAATCAATTAGGAGGGGAATTTGTAGAGGAGAATAGATGGCTAGTATAGGTCGCATGCTTCCTTCTTTTTTTAGACACCTTTCAGGCCCGGGCATGGGGCTTGATATGTATGGTCCAGACATGGGACCTCGTGGTGGTCATCATCATTTGGATTTGTTACCACCTCCATAAATGTTGGAACATAAGTGTAACCCAAAACCTAGATATGCAAAGGGTTTCATTAGAAAATCAAAAGTTAGATACAACAAATAGAGATTTGAGACAATATCTTGTTGTGTCTCAACATGAACTGGAGCAATTGCATGGACATATTGCAACTTTGCAGAATGATAAGTAACAGAAAATTAGAAGTTCATTGGGTCAAATTGCAAATATGGAGGCATATTTTTAAGATAGTGAATCTATAAAGGCCAACTTGCAACAGGCTGGTTCTGATGTAGAGTTTTATATTAGTTAGAAAACATTTAACTGTTCAAGTGCAACAACTAACTCAAGAATTGCATCTAACCCATGCAAAAGTTTAACTGACTCTTGTTATGCAAACATGAATGTGTGGCTTAAGGTATGAGCATCAATGGGGAAGGCACCAGAGAGCATGCACATGTTATCTTTGTCAATATCATATGCGTATCAATGTTCCCTTTGTTAACAAGAGCAACTAGTGGCAATGTCCATGACAAGAAGCTGGACATAAGTTAGCAGCTTAGGATTTTGGTGGACATGGTTGAAAACGTGAAGCTAAATGCCCTTATTAAAAAGTAATATCGACAAAGAGAACCTATTTGTTATTTTTTGTCTTTTTAAATAACAAGTAAAACATATACTATCTCACATAACTAGATTCATGTTAATTGTGAATCTTTTAAATATTGAACAATTTGTATCTTAATGTTTGTAAAATCTATGTCACCAAATTCTTAACATGTTTAGATTATATCCTTCAAAACGTATTCTAATGTAGTTTATAAAAAGAATTGAACTATTCTACGATAACCTATCATAGAGAATTGTCCTAATCTATGATAACAAATGATTCATGTAGGAATTATTTGAAATAAAACACCCGCACAATATCTATTTGGTCTTTCACAAAATCCACATAGATAACTAAACGTGGATGAAGACATCGGAATCTAGTTAGTGGGAATATATATATATATATATATATATATATAATTTAAACTCTTTGGATCTACTTATTCTTCCCAGTGAGATTTCCATGTTACGGTAATCTCCTGATAGAACTCTGGCACAATAAGATGACACTGAAAACATTCCAATGAATCTTTGCAGTATGCTTTAAAATTAGTCATATTTTCAGTTTTTAATTAGAAGATGGAAGGAAGAAACTTCTAACCTTTTATAGAGATTAAGTCAAACCACAATTTCTCATAAATGATAAATTCTACATAATTGTCTTCATTTTGGAACTAGGCCTTACCATACTTTTCATTTCAAAAATAAATAAGATCTCTAAAATATATATGCAAAGGGGTACACGTACATACAGACATACACACACCTGATTAAGGGACAATCCTTACCACACACCCCTTGGTAATTCCTTCTCTAAAACACGATATGCATTTGTATAAAAACAAATATTTCAGAAAATCATCTTTATGGAAGATTAATTTCCATGTTTAACAAATAAAAATTGTGAAGTTTTAAAAATCCACATTCTTTAATTACAAAACAGTGCAATAGGCAAGTTGTCTTTATTTCCTTTATTACATGAATATACTAAAACAGAAAAAACAAAAGTAGTGGACGTAAATGCCAAATGAAATATAAAAGCTACAACTACAATCCCTTTTTATAGTACAACCACTATAGATACATCTAAAAAGGAACCTACAAAGAGTTGAGAGGGATCAAATCTCTAGAAGTGCAAACTCCTTTTTAGAGTGGAAATGTTGAAGAAGTGTGTAATGCAATGGTTATNATTTTTAATAATATATATATATATATATATATATATATATATTATAAAGGAAACTTGCCAACTTTAAATTGAGCTCAAAAAGAATTACACATCTCTCCCCTACTAAACTGTAAAATTGGCCTCTTCGGCACAACAATTAACCTCCACAAAACCACTTATTTTTCTGATTGTTCAAAAAAATATAAATATAAACTCCACATCCATACAACACATATTATGTGATCCCTCAGATCCACATCCATCATTAGATTGTCTCATCGTTCAATTATAAACCTTAGATCACCTTTGGATATAAAGGTTAATGCATTGATTCATGGTTCATTCAAATTTTTTCGATGCAATGGGGGGATTGTTAGGAGAAGTGAAAGAAGAGAGTCCGAGAAGAGGCAAGAAATCCCATGAACAAGTGTGCTCATCTTGTCACCTAATTTTCACCTTGGGTCACATGGCATAAATCTTCAAGCCACTGGGTGCGACCTTGGGAAAAGCAAGAGTCAAGTGTTGTCACTTGATCTTTACTCCTCAGTCTAGGCTCTTTCCTAGCGAAGCCAAGGGGGGTGGTACCTAGTAAAATAATCTAAGGTTGTTTTAATCTACGAAAATAAGGCAGCTAATCTAGGAGATATAATGATATACAATATTGCAACTAAGAGAAATCCGCAAAAAATAATTAAGTCACCAGCATGTAAATGACATTCACTTAGCACATGAATTAATTTAAATGCTCAAAACTAAATGATACGATAAATACCAGTTCTATTGGAGTGCTTGTGTGAATGAGGGTTGCTAGTGATGTCTCAATAAGTATTGCAGTTGTCTCAATTCGTTCATTTTAAATTGATTAGATGAATGATTAAGGAGTGGGTTGATTCTTGGCCAATTTAATTAAAATAGGGTAATGATCTAATTATTAAAGGGAAAGGGGATTCCAAATATACCCGAGGGGTACGTGGAATATGTCCAAATTTACTAGGTAGTGGCTCTCACAGTGACATGTGGGATAGATGGAGTCGTGGGGTTGTGTTCAACACTACACCAACAAGGGTGTAGCCTAACGAGGCCCCACGGTCAATTTCTAGTAGTTCCTGCTTCACTTGATGAATTTCCCCACTAAAGAATAATTTCGAGTAAGTGTCAAATTTTCACTTTTGGGACAATTGAAGTGTGAAACTAATTACTTTTCACTTAAATCCCTTTCTGATTGTCCCGCTGATCCAACCAATGGCCTGCAGTGGTCACAAGAGCATACGAGAATTGAAGCCCTATTTTAAGAGTTTTACACTTAAATGTGAGTTGTTTAAATGAAAGAACCAGTACTCTTGTTCCGAGAACACAATCAGATTCATTAATTTTAACTTAGGAAACTAAAAAAAACAAAAATCTAAAGAAATAAAAAAAATGAAAAAAGATGCGAATCCCCCCAGGGGGGATGGGGTGTGTGCTCTTGGCTTCCCACTTGCCTCTCTTTTTACAATGATTAAAATTAAGAATATTTGTGTTTCTTTGTAGAATAGGAAACACAGATTTACAAAAATGAGGCTTGAATAGTGCCTAGAGAATAAGTAACAAGAGGAAAGGCTCTCGGATGACTTAAATCTTCAAATTTTTGCCAAAGTGCCTCTCTACCTATTCATGAATTGTTGTAAAACAACAAGTAATAATTAATCAAATTTTCTAAACAATTGATTGAAATAACAAAAAAATAACATATTATTCAAGTACTCTTTAAAAGGTAAAAGTTTGAAGTATTGAAAAGTACTTGCTTGAAGCTAGATTTATGAGATTGGACTCCAAAAATACGATCTAAGGAAATAGTACAAGTAAATCATATTTAGCTTATGATCTATAATAGTTCACTAAATCGATTAACATTTGACAAAGTAACCGATAACCAGAAAAAAAATTTAATTTTAGATGAGAGAAAAAGAGGAATAGTAAGCCCTTGAACTTGGGCGATGGGGTCTTCCAAGTGGGACTCACAGGGATTATGTCCTTCTTGGTATGCTTGAAAATGAAAGAGAGTCAAACTAGAACGCCTTCCTCTTCAAGATAAGCAATCTGGAATCCTTTGAACACACTTGTACAAGAAAGATTAATCACATCGGTTAATCACATAAAAATATAAGAAAACATGAATTGAAACAAAAATAACATGTATCTCTAAGGTATCTTATGCAACTAAACAATAAGATGACAGATAAAAAAATCTACTTCTCTTACCCTACTGAGATATATATCTCCTTCAAAGGCCAATAGTTAATCAACAAAACAAGTAATGAAAAGATACAGATTACCTCCCAAAACTAACAGTAAGCATCAACACACATGAAGAGAGTCTGTTACACCCAAAAACTATGTTAATGCTTGATCCCTTAAAGTCCCTTGGCTAAATCATCTTCTGGTTATTTGGTTGCTCAATCCTAGGTATTTTGATGCACCTTGCCTCATGGAACAGAGTATCAGACAGGCTTGATGTCTCTTGTCCATTGACAGGGTGCGCCAATGGCACTTGTAGCCTGATCACAAGGAGTGTTGGCGCACATGCCCCATTTGTAGAGAGCATCTACAGCCCAAAAAAGGAAAAAATGAGAATATTCTAGAACCTTCTAGGATAAATCTCTTGTGGAGGATGATCCTAACTACTTGGGATAAGTGGCACTCGATCTCCTATCCCTTATGGATCATTTCATACCTTCCTCCCAAAAGATCTCAACCCATTTGGGCTTCCTTTGGCCTATACAAGCAAGCTACAGGGACCATGTGAGAGGGAAGACCAAGATAGCACCTTTATGCTATTGGATTCAAGTCTGGTATAAGAGACAAAGAAAGAGTGGTTATGAGTGCGATGTTGCATAATTTGTAGTGTGTGTGTGAGAGTGAGTCAAAAGATTTTGTAAAAGCAAAGATTCAACATCAAGGCTTTGGTTGTGACATTCTTTTCTCATTTTTTAATACAAACATGTTTCCCTTTCCCATAAATGATTCGTGTTGATATCAATTATTTATTACTAGTTTCCTTGATCGTTAGTATAGATTATTGAATTGTCTTGTTGCTCTCATCTTTTGTCTTGTTTTTTGTGTTCTTTGCAGGTACAACCGACCGCATAAGGATCTACAAAATAAGGATGACCTTCCAAACTCAAGGTAAGGAGAGCTTAAAATTCAAGTAGTTCAGTCATCTAGGGAGAGGATACATCGTTGTGTCCTTTTGTTCTAGATCTGCCCCATGCAGGCCAGGGGAACAAATTGTGTCCACATTGATTGAAATATTCCCGGTAACAAAATTGGCGACTATACTGGGGAAGATCCAATCAGATCTGTGAATTTGTGATGCCACTTTTGATTACAAGATAATGAATTTTGTTTTCTTACTCATTTAAAGATTTAAGGTGAGTGATCCACCTTACTGCATGCTCATTTGCCTTCACTGGTTTGTGTTTTACTCACCTGCATTCTAGTTTGATCCACATTGGTTTATCCTACAAGGTTATTTGGCTTTTTGGTTCTCTAGATCCATCGACACACTTGGGTGTGCTTGACAAATTGTTGGATCCCTGTTGACACCCTTTTCTCAGTGCCATATAGCATTGCTGATGCCTCTTCTCCTCAGCCATAGTGCGTCACTGACGCTGTTTAGTAGCAGACAAGGAGCAATGACTAACAGACGACGCCTTGGTGTAACCCTTCAAAGTGTGTCGAGGTAGGCTATTTACAGCTCTAAGACTTGTATTTGGAAAATTCGGTTTATGTATGGGTTTTTTCAATCATCATTTTGGCTTATTGACAGGTCCGATAGTGTGTTTAGCTTGAATTTCCTCTTTGGGTTTAGATCTCAAGAGTTTGCTAGTAAAAAGCTTTGAAATTGAAATTTTTTGTGTGGAATTCAGTCTTGGGGTTATAGTTTTACCATTGATCTCTTGAAATATGTTCTTATATCTGTAGGAAAGGAAAGCGTTGTAGTTTCTTGCACTCTATTTCATGTGATCTTTTGTCCTTTACCATTTCTTTTTTGAATTGCATCAACAACAAAAAAAATGTTTGATTTTGTTGCTTTTGGTTTGCTTGAGTGATTGGAAGTTTTCTTTTCCGGAGTTCATTAAGAAAACATAGGCATTTAGACATTAGAAACATTGCTTTCCTTGTCATCTCAAAGATCTCTTAGGCTTAGCATTGGAAATTGTTGTGTGTTTTGGAAATCTTTCGAAAGCTTGAAGGTGAATTGTTAAAAGTTGCATTGTATTCTTATTTGAAAAATGAGAAGTCTCTCCCTTGATCTAGGTAGAGTTCATCGAAGAGAAAAATTGCACTGCATCTAGATCTTTTAATCTTGCAATTGTTTCACATTCCACAAACATTCACTAACTATCATGATAAAATTAGATTGTAGCTTAGGTTAAAATATTTAGTAATTTGAGTGATAGGTTAGAAGACGTGTTCCGACATCTATAAACATAGGATATTTCTTTTTTGGGCTGCATTGCATCTCGGGGATCATGTGGTTCTTCCACATACCAACCAGTATATCAAACAACTTTTCACATACCCTTAAGGTATATCAAAAGGTTCTTCATGTACTTAGTAGTATATCAGAAGGCCCCTTTAGAACGGTTTTGCATCAAACAACACTAACACAGACTTGAGCTCCCACGTACCTTTTGTATATCGGGAAACCCCTCTAGGAAACCTATACCAACTAAGAAAATCCTTTTGGCCATGTTTTTGGAGCAATACACCGAGACAACCACTCATGGAGCTACTACGCACATGTTGTCCAGGTAGTCAGGTATTTAGGCAAGGGTACGGTCCCAATCCTCCTTGTAGAGTTTTATTGTTGGACCCTGCAGTATATCATGAGTTGCGACAACTTGACAATCCTAGTGAGGAACCGACTTTTATAAACCCCTCCTATCACTTAAGTTTGCTTGTGGCCTTAGCTTAGATATGATTGTTTGTGTGTGATCTCTTATTTTGAAAAATCGTTAGAGTAGAAGTTTCCGGCTAGCATCCTGGATGAGTTACCTATGAGATGATCTTACAGATTGCGAGGCTTACCACCTAACTTTCATCCTGGAATGGAAGAAAGAGAAGGGGAAACCATGGACCAACCGGTTACGACTGATTCACATCTAGAAGGAATTTTGGTTACTAAATCGGGGGAAGAACATTCTTCCTTTGAAAATCCATCCACTCCAGTGATAGTTCAACAACCTTTTGCAGAGGATGCAACCTTTCATTTTCCTACGGAAGGTCAATCTGGTGCACGAGACCAAGTCTTTACCCATCCATCAGACGATACTGTGGCATCGAAATTCGGTCCAACTTCTCCACTTTTGGAGATCTCTTTGGGACAGGCCATCTCTGAATACAAGACCACTAGCTTACCTTATAATACACCCCCTTGAGAAACTATATTTATTGTGGAAGATGAGATCCTTGGGCCTGTTCATCAGACCCTTACTCGTTTACGCAGAATCGAGGATAACCTAAGGCAAAGAAGCTTATGTCCCTTCCTTACTCGTTCAATAACGACAAGTCCATAATATCATGCTCCTTTACCATCTCATGTGGCTGCTAACTCAGGGCCACTAGTTCAAAACATTGTTGCATCGAGAGAAGTAAGGTGATCTCCAACCTAGCATGGGGGAGATCTTGTCACGTTATGCTAGCTGACATACAAAAAAAAATTACATATGAACTTAAATAATTTTTTTTTAACTAACATAGATCCATTTTAAACCTAAATCTATCAAGCACATAGAGGGATCCAAATGGTATAAAAACGTACATCTCAAGAAATTAGATGCCTCTCAGTGCTTGATAGATTCGGATTTAAAACGGATCTATGCTAGTTACTTATGATTGATGTTAACCCTCCATCCTTGCCCTACCGGCTCAAAATCTCCCATTTGTCTCTAATTCTCCTGTACCTTCCACGATTGGGGGACAATTCCCAACCCAAGTTTCTATGTAAACCAGGGGAACTGCTTCTGGCATGGGGAAAAATGATGCTCTAAGGAAACCAGTAGTCAGTGTACCTTCCACGACTACCAACATGGTTATCTCCTCTCTTGTTATGGGGCAACCATCGTGGGTTCAACCTACCTTTAGCCAACCTTCATGGGACTACTCCTATCCAGGGAATCAACCAACTATGGCCAATCAAAATTATCAACCTATGGAGCTGGGAATTGTTTACCCCATAATCCCTTACCCCTGAAGTATGAACACCCCATGGGGGAAACCTAATTGGTCAAATGTCCCTGTACTAGGGAGGCCACCTGTCAATACTATTGGGATATCTATAGGTCCACCTTTTGGAGGCCCCACCACCTTGAGGCCCACCTTTTGGAGGCCCACTACCTAGAGGTCCACCATCTGGAGGCCCACCTCCCCTCGGAGGATCTTCGAGAGGATCATTTGTTAACCAACCACCTAATTATGGGGGCATTGTTAACGCCCATTTATCAATCAAATTATGGTCTTAATGGTCCGCAAATTCCTTATTAGTATTACCAGTACCCTCAACCTAATCAACAATTACCATTTCTTGATACCTCATATCTACCGGATCTGTCTAGATTGATTAACGTTGCCATTCACTACGATCCCTCATGGTTGACTATCCATGTCAAGTTGCCCTCATATATACCCAAATTTGATGGTAAACCTGGTGAATACCCCAACAACCACATGATGACATATCATTTGTGGTGCTCATCTAATTCTCTAATGGATGGTTCCATCTGTCTAAGATTGTTTCAGAGAACTCTCAGTGGGGTTGTTGCAAAGTGGTATATTGAGTTTCCTTAGCATTCCTTCTGGGATTTCAACACCTTAACAATGGACTTTTTGACACATTTTTAGTTACCAAATCGATATGAAACGGGTACAGATCTCTGAACCTCACTTCACCAAACCACTTCCACCCATATATCTGATCATATACATGAGTGAAGACAACGACGTAGGTTGATAAAACCTCCCATTATCGATCAATTGCTTGTCGATTGGTTCACCAAATATCTAATGCCATCCATTGCTAGGGATGTTTCCATGGGAGGTGTTGTTACTAAGGAACAATCTATTAGTCACGCTTAGTACCTTGACTTGGTTTATTCCCAGTCAGGCACTCTATATGAATTAATCCCCCATGCTCCTCATCCTACTTCTTACCCTTCAAGACCTTTGATGGAACCACTTGCTGGTGGCATTCTTGGTTCTGTCTAGACACAATCAATGACAAAATCCCCGAAAAAACAAAACCAATCCGTTGCATCTGCTAATTAGACTATTTTGAACCCAAAGACTACTTCCCGTCTAGTTGTTTCGACCGAAGTGAATGCAGTTCAATCCTTAGAATTTTCGGGAATGAAGAAGAAGGGAAGGAACAAATCAAAGAAATCTGAAAGTCAATAAGAAGGTAATAAAACATAAAATTTTGATGCTGAATCCAAGAACAAGAGAAAGGAAAAGTTTCCCGCCTTATATGTGAAGGTGAACACTTCACCAAAGAGTGTCCTCGTTGTGAGGAGGTCAGTAAATTTTTTGAAAAACACTCCCGCCCCGACAGTTTTAATAGATCCTTTCCCCACCCAACAGTAATTGATTGAGCACCAGTCCTTGCATGGGTCTTCTTCATCGTCTATAGATGAATTTAAAATGACGTCCATTGAATCAGTTAGTCATACTACTAGATCCCAGAGTTATGACCCTCCACCAGAGAAGAAAACTGATAATGCTCCAATGGATAAAAATTTAGCTTCCATCCCTACTCATACTAATGGTCTCTAGATCGAAAAACCTATTCTCAACACAATTCTCCAGCCACCTAAGAGTACGATTCACAAATCAGTATTCAATCCTAATGCACATGCTGCCCAATACTACAATGTAGTTGAAGATCTTGCTGAGGAACCGTGTGTTATGTCAATCATCTAAGTACTCCAAACATGCCCAACACAATGGAAGAACTTGTTGTTAGTTCTTGGAGCTATGGACCCTGAACATAACAACATTATCGCCTTTAAAATGAATGATTTAAAGTTCAGGCTCTCCCATCAACTAGCCTTCCAATTAAGTACAAAAATAATTGGGAAGATAATCCATCGTACCATATTAGATGAGGGTGCCTCAACTTCGGTCATGTCCCTGTCTTGCTGGAGAGCTATTGTCTCTCCAGAGATTAACCTTTCACCTATGAGATTAAAGGAATTTGATGTTCATGGTTTTCATTTGTATGGACTACTGCCCTCCCTCCAAGTCAAACTTGGGGGAAAATAACTATCCATTCAAATTGAAGTTTTCGATGCTCCATTATACTACAATATTCTCCTCGGTGGGAATTGGTTTTACGCGATGCAGGGTGTTTCCTTGTCCATGTTCCAAATAGTCCAATTCCCATTAGAAGGAAAGATTGTCACGATTGACGAATTAGATTTTTGTTCACTAGACATGAGTTTCAATTCTGTGAACAATGTTCCACTTATGACTTCCTCAGCTTTGAAGTACCAAAACATCGGAGTATGTCCTATTAAAGATTCCTATCTTATGGGAGTCTTTCTGTTGAATACTCTTCCTTCTACTTTGCAAGTTGCGTCTGTGAACATGATATCATCCTTGAGCTACGACACCCTAGATAAAGGAAAATCAATCGTTGATTCGACATCATTGAGTCATTTTGAAGAAACTTAGTAAGCTATCCAATCCACCAGTGACTCCACCATCAATGATTATCTTTTGGTGGCATCTGACCCTTATCACCTACCGTATTGGTTAGATTCCCCCCAATCTCTTGATTATCTTTTGCACACTCTTTCGTTTGATGAGTCCATTATGGAAGTCATGTCTTTAGACGAGATTCCTTGGAAAGATCATCATCATCGATCCTCTTTCCTTCTCGATTACCATATGACAGAAGACCATTTTGAAACAATGGTTTCATCTGATATTGCAACCACTCCTCAGTCATCGGTAATCATCCACAATGTTGAGTCTGAGCGTAATCTGAGTAACATTACTAAGATCATTCTAGTCGATATATCAGTGAAGCCCAGAGTTGTAGAAAACATCCACGTAGGTCAAAATTCTTCTGCTTCAGAACTTAAGTCTTATACGACCCTTTTCAAGGATTTCAAAGATATTTTTGCTTCGACATATGAAGAAATTCTAGGGAAAGATCCTTCGATCATGGATCACGAGATTAGGAATTACCCTGATGCCGGACTGATCCATCAGAAATTACGTCAGGCTCATCCACAGAGAGCAGCATACATTAAGGAAGAAATTGAGAAACTTCTCAAGGCTGGGTTCATTTACCCCATACCATCGACGAAATGGGTGTATAATATTGTCCCCGTGAATAAAAAACAAGGAACAATTAGGGTTTTATTGATTTTCGGGACCTTAATAGGGCTTGTCTTAAGGACAACTTCCCTACTCCTTACGTCGATCAAATCATCGATAACTCTGCTAGAAGTGTTATCTTTTCATTGATGGATGTCTTTTTTGGCTACAATCAGATAGAGATACTCCTGTCTGATCAATATAAAATGACCTTCAATTGCCCATGGGGGACCTTTTCCTACAAGAAGTTACCTTTAGTTTAAAGAACTCTGGCGCTACCTTCGAATGCGCCATGTATTACGCTTTCCATGACATCAAACACATCATGGAACCTTACCTTGATGATTTTCCTGCTCACTCGCAACAACAGGAACATCATGTTGACCATTTAAGAGCCATTTTTCTCAAATGTCGCCATTAAAACATATGATTGAATCCGCATAAGTGTGTTTTTTGTGTCGATACTGGCAGACTACTTGTCTTCATCATTTCCAAGGATGGCATCTGTATAGACCCACTGAAAATTGAATCCATCTTGGCCCTACCCTCACCTACGAATGCTACTGAACTTCAAAGTTTGCAAGGGAAGGAAAACTTTTTTCATCGATTCATTTATAACTAACCAAAACAATCCATGGTTTCATGCATATATTAAAAAAGGACACACCCTTTGTTTGGGATGACCTTGCGCAACATGCATTCAACACTCTCAAACATGCCATTATGCATGCACTGGTCTTGCAACCACCCAATTATACCAAAGATTACTCCTTGTACGTGGCTGCATCATTATCCACCATAGGCATGGTACTGGTTCAAACAGATGAACACGACCATGAACATGTGATTTATTACCTTATTAAGAGGATTCTGGACTCTAAAACTCGTTTCACATGTGGAGAAGTTAGCACTGGCCACAGTTATCGTGGTCGAGAAACTTTGTCACTTCATATTGCTTTGCACAACCAAGGTGTATGCAGATTCCAACCCATGTATTACATCTTGACTTGTCAAGTGCTTGGGGGAAAATACTCTCGCTGGATTGTTATCCTCCAGGAATTTGAGTTAGAATTTGCAAACTCTAGTTCTAAGAAGTCCCTTGTCTTCGTAGAGCTTATGTGTTATATTACCCATATTACTAAGGATACACAATCCTCTAATTCATTTCCATATGAATCACTGTTCCTCATTAGTACGTCTAACCCCTAATATGGAGACTTGATTCTCTATCTCCATACTCAACGCTTCCACCCTGCCGCAACTCAAGATGAATGTTGTCATATTTGTCATGATGCTAAGTACTAACTTATCATTAATGATACATTATACCATCATTGTAGCCAGGTTCTCACCCTAGATACGTGCAAAAGCACCTCTCTTCTGTCAAAGGGATAGAAGGGTAGAGTTCAATGGAAGAGAGAATGGAATACCGAGGAGATATGGAGAGGCCTCGACCTCGAGAACAGGTCTAGGGACCTGACAAAATGCTAGCATGGTGGTAGCTAGGTCATACGTGTGACATACTATATGCATGTGCAGACATGGGATCACACCCTCCAGTGGGATACCAACGACGTAGGGGCAAGGTGGATGGGTTAGATCCACCAGTTCACGTGCAAATGATGCAACAAAGTTCTTGGAATGGACTCACTGCGACTAGACGTGGAGCAACTACTGGAGGGGGTCATGGACTTGTGGTAAAAACGATGCAAAACAAAAAATAAACACTATGCCCCAAGTGCTGCATGGTGAGTGACTCAGGCATAAGACCTTCTGTGAAGGAAACTGACCTTGCCTTTGAGGCTCTGTAGTTGGCACAAAGTACGTGGGGGAGGAATTTGGAATCCAATGGTAAGAACTGACTCCATGCCATGGGCTAAGTGAAAAGGGGTAAAACCATTGGTGGTTTTATAGATCTCTCCATCATCATGAAAGTGGTGCCGAGATAGATCAGGTGGATCTTCCATGGTCGAGGAGACGGAAGGACTACTGGAGCTAGAGATCATGTAAATGGTGTCAGTCATGTTCAAGGATGAAACCAAAGGGTGGGTTTCACAGATAACGGTGGTTTCAGACTCACGAGAGTGTTTTCGAAGTTCGTGAAGGGTAGACTGATACTCGGCCAAGTCTGGGAAATGGTGAGAATAATGGCAATACAATTCGCAAATTGCGGACGCATGGTTTGTCCTTAAGGACTTGTTCTTGGTTGCCATCAGAGTTGAGACGATGAATACTGGAGTCCCTTCAGCTATGTCCATGGCATCTATGTGTGTGCACAGGATAGGTGTATCTAGGCAATTTTGAGTTGCATAACGATGGACATCACACAAAGCACAAGGTGGAGTCGGACAAGGCTTGATTGTTGCTTTGGTGGTTTTGCCCCTAGCCTTCTTTGGAGGAGGCGATGCTAGTGTAGGAACGAAAGGTGTTTTCTGTGGGCCAAGAGGAGGGCATGACTCTAATTCGATTGGTCGAATGGGAGTCAACACAACCTAAGGCATCGTAGGTGGGGTAGGTGGTTCAAGCCTTCAAGGTACCACACAAGAATCCCCACGTGAAGTTAGGTAGATTGAGAGTAGCCATGACAGGCTTGCTCACAATGTCAGATGGTGGGAAAAGGAAGGGAATCGTATGGACTTGGAACAAGACCCAATAATTCCTTGGTGATTGCGACTGGGGTTATGGTTGTTGTTATGGTGTAGGAAGGATGGTGCTGGATGAGAGTGTACACAGATCCACTGTGTCAGTCGACTCTGGTGGAAGAGGTAAATATGGGAAGGAGGCCGTCACAGATGAGTCGAAAAAAAATCCCGGGCCTACGACCGATAAGGAAGGGATGGATATGCTATCAATGGTGGTATCAATGGTAGGGATCACATGTTTCAGTGTGGCCAGCTGCTACAGATTGTAGTAAGTTAATTGTCCACTGTCATGATCTTCCCATCATGAGGAAACATCATAAGTTGAAAGACGGTGGACGCCCCAGATCTCATGGAATACATGTAGCTACGTCCGAGAAGGGGTTTATAATAAGGCTAAGCGTTGACAACCTCTATGTCAATCAAAACCGTTTTACCGACTAATGAAATAGGGCCATTCAGAAGAATGCCCTGGGATTTTGTGGAGAGACCATCATAGGCGCAAAGGCCAGCAGTGGATGGTTGGAGGGTAGGGGACCCGAGTTTCTGCGAGACAAAAGTTGACATAACACAGGTGGATGCCCCTTCATCAATGATACATCGATGTACAACCAAATCCTGAATTGACATCGGAATCTGGAATGTGATGGTGGATGGAATTCTTGGTTCTGCTTGATCCAAATTGAATGTGATCAATCTTGAATCGGAGGGATCCACGACACCTAGTGTGGATAACAATGCTTTCCACTGCATTAGGTAAGTTTTGGGCATTTCTAGAGCGGACATGGCTGTAGGTGACTGGGCCAAGTCGTCAACGATGCTATAATTCAAGGCAGCTTGAGCAATGGCATTGTTGGCAATATGCCGCATGGGAAATCGTGTACCTTTGGCCACCCCATCAGTGGGGGGTCTAGGTGAGTGGAGGGGCATGTTGGGAGTGTTAGAGGCTGATGCCGCTGATGGGTCAGTGATTTCCATGGTGAGCCCATATTGGTTGCGCCTAGTCTGGAGGTTCACCTCTTCGGTTGACAGTGTCATTAGGTGATGGATACTGGTCTCTATAGGTGGGGCCACGGTGGGTGCTGTGGGAGCAGGTGGGGCCAAGGGTGCAGTTGCAACCAATCCTTGGAGTGGTAATGAGTTTTGGAGCACCATAGGTGGAGGAATTGGTGGTGCTAGGTTGGATTTAGCCCGAGCTACCGCATTGGCATCATGTTGAGCTTCGTTCTGGAGAAACTGTTTGACACGGGCCATATGAAGGCATTCATGTGTGTAGTGACCGTAGACGTTGCATATGGAACACAAATGATTAGTCCGTAATGGAGGGTTCCTTCCTGGTCAATTAGGATGTTGGGGGTTTTGTGCTGGTGGGTTAGTGCCGCTGTTGTTGGGAGGTTTAGGTTGTTGGCTGCCTCCTTGTGGTTGGTTGTCACCTCGGTTCCTTCCATGGTTTTTCTTACCCTGCCCTTGTTGGTTGTTGGGGGGGGGGTTGGTTGAGAAGATTGTGCTAAGCAAAAACTTGCCTCGTAGAAGTCAGAGGGGACGGGGCTGGAGCCGAAGCGGGTTGCATAGGTTGCGCATAGTATACCGGAGGAGCTAGAGGGGCTACAAATCCGATCATTGGGCTTGAATATGATTATGTCAGACAAGTCGGCGGATGAGCATGCTGATTTGGCACGAGATGAGCATATGAGGACGTGGGTGCGGACTGAGCCATCATCCGTGAATAATCAAGAATCTGGTTTGGTTGTGCAACAATAGGGGTGTTTCTTGGGTGCGTTGGCATCATAGGGGGTGCCACATAGTACGGAGGGTGTTGAGAGACAGACCCGTTGACACCATCTGTGACATGGGATGCCCCCAATGTATCTCGGTGAGAGAAGCCAACACAAGGAGCGTCTGGTATGATGGTATATAGGTATATAGACTGAGAGTAGATTAAATCGAACTGTTGGGCCTTTAAGATGGACTCTTCCTTAGACTGAGGATGTTTAGAGGCGATGTCCTTGGCTATGGGTGGTAGCAAGGTCTTTGAGAACCAATCGAGGAATATCTTGTCATCAAGATGGATCTTACATAGGCTACATTGTTTCCGCCACTCATGGATGTGGTCGATGATGTGAGTAGCGGTATTATGACGACAAGATAACGAGATCTCCACGCCCTCATCGTATTGGATGGGGAGTTGGAAGTACTGGAGGAACATGAAGGCCAACGAAGTGAAATTGGGGTAAGAGGCTTGAGGTAGTTCGATATACCATTTTGCTGCATCACCTATGAGTGTGAGTTGGAATAGCCTCAGTCTGATTGAATCGTCTATAATGATGTTTGATGAGCACCATAAATGAAATGACATAATATGGTTTTGGGGGCACTCGACCGCATTCCCTTCAAACTTTGGGATGTCTGAAAGAAGTTTGGTCGGCATAGGAGGCCAATGGGGTTGATGACTGATTGGGTCATTCGTTAATTGAGCCAAGTCTGGAAAGTTAAGACGAGCCATGAATGGGAGGTTATACTCGAGGTTGGCTCGAGGGGGGGGGGGACCGACAATGGCGTCAGAGTTTGCAGGAGTATGATGTCCATGCATGGATGGGGGCACATGAGGTTGACTTCCCATAATAGGGATAGTCGGGATGATCGTAGAAGGGCCATTGCCCCCAGGTATGTACGGTGGTACCGTTGGAATCGTGGGAGTTGGAGTGGGGTGGCCACTAATGGGTAGCATACCTACAATAGCATGCACAGTGGTGTTGGGACCACTGGCAAGGATATTGGTAATGATGTGAGGTAGGGACATGGGTCCACTGCCAATCACCCCTCGAAAGAAGGGATCGGGATTTGTGGCAGCCATGGGGATAGATGGTGTAGTGAACAGATTCGACTCGGATTGGTAGGAATCTGAGTCAGAATCAGAGGCCATGTGTCCCTTTGAAGGTGAGGAGGGTTGTCGAGGAGGGCCTCGACGGTGATGGTCTAAAGACCCAAACTGAGGGGTTCCCCCCTAAGTCACGAGGAAGAACATGGTGGATCAATGATGGCTTATGGTAGTAATTGGTAATGAATTTCGGACCCCAGTTTAAAATAGCTTCCTATTGGTTCAAAGGTAGTCACTCGGCCACCAAGACTGCTAGAAGACAACTCTTTGGATTTTTCCTCACAAGGGTGTATCTAGTCAATCAGTGGGGGTCGTTGCCCATTTCACTTAGCAATTCCTCTTGTTGGCTAGCCACTTTGGGGTTCCTGTGGTACTCCTCACAATGAGTTTAGGGCAAAGCCCAAGCGCTTCCCACAGTTGTTGCAGATGAGACTTATGTCCCAAACCAAAATATTTTTTAATAAGTTGGTTGCTTTTATGGTTTCGCTCGGGATCATGAACCGAGTTTTGTTTGATTATTTGGTGTGAGTATGTGCACTTGTGTATGAAATTGTTACTTTTATTTTCAATTATGTAATAAGAAAATAGCACTGGTTTCCCTGCAAGAAACAAACAAAGGGATTGTACCAAAGCAGGTTTGAAAGGTAAAAGTAAATCAAAACAAAGTGCAAGATAGACTGCAATATTTGGTGACTGACTGTAACGTTTGTAAATCAGTAGTGTGACTACCCCACCTTTGTATCCTTCAAATCCAAGAGGGATTGTTGGGCTCTCATCAAAGTGGAAACAATTCCACCCGTAGATCCACATGTCAAACCCCAAGTGCCCGGTGGTCAACAAGGAGGACGCTAATGCCGTGAAACCCCCAATGGTCTCCACTCCCCATAGCTTACAAGGTCACTTGTTTGTAATGGAAGAGAACAATATCAAAAGTGTATTCCTATTACTAAACTTACTCAACCCCCCGTTGTATCTCAGAAGACCCCGAAGGGTGATGACTAGGTAGAGGAGGAGGGGATTAATAAGAATGTTAATTTCCAACTTTTAATAATGAAATACAGAATGTAAATTGTAGAAATCAACTTTAGAAACATGCAGGTCACATGTAATAGTTCAGACAACAGTGTTTGGGTCGCTCAAACAAGCAAAACAGAGGTAAAAGGGCTCAGAAACAGATAGGTCACTTTTAACTGTTGGTCAACGGTGACTAGGTCGCTCAAACATGCCACACAACGATGGCTGGGTCGCTTCTGCTGCAAAAGACAGACACAACTATGCCCTGGGAGGAAAGTCGTGCCTTTCTGTGGCTGCAGTTGCGACTTGAGTCGCGGGTTTCGTCCCAAAAGCAAAGAATGGGTCGCAAGTTTCAGCTCGAAAGCGGCGACTAGGGCCGGAACTAGAAAAATTATAAAAATTAAGCCGATAGGGACAGGCACTGGTGCCGTGCAGACTCAGATCAGCCTCCTAGGGGTCCGATCTGGGACGACTGTGGAGAAAATAACAAAAATACCCGCAAAACAAGGGATCCAATGGGATCAACCAGTATGGTCACCAAAACTGTAGCCATGTTTTCACCCTAGCTATGTGCAAAAGCACCTCCCTTCCATCAAAGGGACAGAAGGGTAGATTTCAATGGAAGAGAGCTAGCTGCAAATAAAATATTAGTAACACAATAAACAATAAGAAAAAACTACTAATCTAAATAAACAAAAACGTGACAAGTATACCTTCTGTTTTTCTTGAAAGTGGGCCACCGTGCCCTAACTTGGAATGGCACTGCCTCTCCACAGGCTTGTTAGTATGGAGGGTGCCTCAACATACCGGATTTGAGGAGGTGGGGAAATGGAATGATTGGCAAAATTATGTGAGTATTTTGACAATGATGGTTTCTCAACGTACTCACGAAAATATAATAATGACAGAAGGAATAAGTGAATCTTGTGATGGAGACCTCCACACTCTTTTATAGTTTTTTCTGTCCTTTTCTCTCTTTTAGGGTTTAAACCCTATTTAGATTTTAAGCCCCTTTTGTGGGTTTTAAAGCCCTTTTTTTGTTTTTAGCCCCGTTTTGGGTTTTTTAGCTCTTTTATGAGCTTTTTAGCCCTTTTTTGAGAGAGAGTGAAGGTAAACCATAGTTGTGGAGGTCAAAGGCAAGGAAAAATGGCAGGGAAATGATGTGTGTATGTGGTTTAGAGCATATAGAGCTAAGTGAGCAACTTTTTGAGTTAACAATCATGGAGTTGATGCAATCTTGTGACACTGCTTAACTCACGAGGAGGATGAAGTGGTTTTAAATGATTGTCATTCTGGATCTTGTGGATGTCATCTTTCTGAGATGGCTACCACCCAAAATTTTTTATGCACTGGGTACTCTTGGCCCTCAATCTTCAAATATTGTATGGAATCCGTCAAAATGTACCCACCCTGTCAGCTTTTCACATCCAAAAAGAGCACCCACCTTGCTCCATTGCATCTCACCATAGCTGTCGGCCCATTCGCGAAATGGGGCATTGATTTCATGCACACTAATCCTACCTCAGCCGAGGGGCATGGTTACACCATTGTAGATGTGGATTAATTTACAAAGTGGGTTGAGGTTATTCCTAAGAAGATAGAAAAAATGCCGACCTATTTCTTTTCAATCACATCATCGCTAGATTCAGAGTCCCTCAAGCTATTGCGATCGACCATGGTTCACATTTTCAGAATAAATTGATGTTGGAACTGAGTGCCAAGCTAGGTTTTCATCATGACAACTCTAGAACCTACTACCTGCAGGTCAGTGACCAGGTTGAAGCCATCAACAAAGTGTTTAAAACCATTCTTCAACAGATGGTAGGGCGAGCCAAATCCTGTTGGCACTTACAACTATTTTCTGCATTATGGGCCTAGAGGACTACCGTTAATACATCCACCGGCTTCACACCTTTCTAGTTAGTGTATGGGATGCCCTATAGAATGTGAAATCCCTTCTCTAAAGATTGTCGTAGAATTTCTATCCAAGACCACCACAGAGGAAGAATGGTTCTTATACTTAAACAATCTCGATGAAACCCGTAGGGATTCCACCTTGGAAAATGAGGTGCATAATTGACGAATTAAAGCTCAGTATGAAAGATCCATTCAACCTTTCCTTTTCAACGAAGGTGACCTGGTCCTGAAATATGACCAAAAACATGATAAGTTGGGGGGTGGAAAGTTGGAATCCATGTGGCATGGGCCGTATGTTCTTAGTTGTGTCTTAGCGAAAGGAGCTTACAAGTTGATAGATTATGATGGAATGCCTCGGGGAGAGCCCTGAAATGGGATCTACCTAAAGAAATACTATGACTAGGTCATCTAGCATAGGTTTTCCTGTATATAGTGTTTATAGAGTGTTGTGTGTAGTTTGAAGTGTGGATTTGGTGTGAATGTAAGATGTGTCTCAAGTAAGCCTGCTTATGTAGTGCTATGTTTAAAATGAACAGATGGCCACTTATTTCGGCTTTGTGAATGGTGTTAGTCGTTACAACTTGAATCTCACATCATCAACATCGGTATTGTACTCCCCTACCAGTGATATGGTGAGCTCGGGAGGAACTTGTTTGGGTACCACTACAAACAATCTTACAGAGTACCATGCAATGATTAGTTTGTTGACTAAAACTCTAGCTAGTGATGTGAGTCAGATTAGGGTTTACCTAGATTCAGTGTTAGTTGTTCATTAGTTAAACCGAGTCTACACCATCCGAAATCCCCTACTCCTTCATACGTTTTGAAGAGTTCAACTTTTGGAAAGGTCCTTTGAACATTTTTCCTACCATCACATCCCAAGACATTAAAACACAGTAGCTAATTCATTGGCGAATTATGTTTTGGATTGGTATCTTGCTCATATTTGAAGTTCATTTTATGTTTTGATTATATACATTAAATCATATAAACACAGAAGTAACCATTCATACACATAACACATCACACACACACGTCTATAAATAAAAAAGTTATATATATAAATTGATACTGAGGTACAACTGAAGCCATAAGCTTTAAGTCCACCCAAAATCTGGAACTATCCCGTCTCTAGTACATATAAAAGGGAAAAATCTAAAGGTTCGAAGCTTTCAGTATAAATACAATACAAAAAGGAGGAAGAAACTCTAGAGTAATCCTCGTGGTCATGGTAGCACATCAGGACAAGAGCCACTCGGTGGAGTAGCCTCCCAGAGCGTCCAGACACTCCTATAGTATGGCACTAGTAGTGCCTAGGAAGATCATCAATGGAAATGTCAGGTACTCCCATAGTTAGCTACTGAGGGTTGTTCTCAATCTCATGAAGCTCTTCTTTAGCCTCCACATTCCTGACATCCATCTCCCTCAATACACCTCGCTTCTCTATGGGTGAGGTCCCTGCTTGACGTGAAGGTCCTATGTCTGCACAACACCATTGTATGACTTAATATCACTCAAAATACAAAAAATTAAATATAACATAAAATAAAAACACATGGAATGGTATTCTTCTTACCTCAGTCATCCTACTAATCGCCATCAGGTAATGGAAGATCATGGTCATCCCTGAAGTCCGCTCTTGCATAGGTGTAGTCCTTAACCATCAATAGTTGGCCTTGTAGCCAATGAAAAAATATTGCATCATATGTCACGGTGGACCCTTCACCACCTCCATGCTAGTCCATGGCCTCGACCCATCTCAACATCCTAGGATTATCAACATCCACCCTATTCAAAGGCATCTGTAGTCGCATCAATGACACCCTTTCTAAGAAGAAGGACACCCCTACTGCCCCATAGCCGAACTGCTTTAGTTCACCCCTCCAACACTTGGTTAACTGATCCTTGAGGCTTACTAGCAACCCCTTGCTCCAGTTGAATATGGTGGGAGCCATATGCTCCACTGCATACAACATGTGTGCATAAGTGGTCTAGTGGACAACAGTGCTTCCCGCTACCATCTTTATCATGAAGGCCATGGTCCCTAGAGGTCGATCTATGGTGTTTTTTATAGGGATCTTCCCTCCCTAGGACTTGGTCCTAGGCACACAGTATTCATCTATGAGATTTTCCACATACATCTCTCAACCCCTGGGACCTGTAAGTACCACCGGACTTCTCCTATGGGATATTTCGGTCAGGAAATAGATGTCCTCAACATTGATGATCAATATATGTGTTCCGACCTAAAAATGTTGTTAGTCAGGATCCCACATTCAGATAAGATACTCTAGTAACTGCACATATGCCCTCATCCCTGGGACCTTGAAGTATTTTAGGATCCCACATTCTCTTAAGTCTCTCATGGTCATGGGATCATTTGTCGCTTGGGTGTCATCAAGCTCATGCTCTCGCTCTTTCCAAATAACTATCTTGTGAGTCAAATACCTGTCAAACACCCATAAGACACTTGTTAGAATACAAATCAAGAGGTAGAATTCAAAATTTTGGCTTGATTTTTTATTTTTTGGGAGGCCCTCGTCGCCGACGCTCTTTCCCCAAGGGAACAGAGAAACGACACTCTTTCACTTAAGGAATAGAGCGCCTTCGACACTCTTTTCCCTTTTGAGGGGTGCGCTAGCGCACCTCCCAAAAGGGAGAAGAGTGTCAATATGCACACACCCTTCTCCTTGGAAAATCCTCCTCAAAACACCAAAAAACAAGCTAAAAGCAAACAATTTAACCATGAAAGGAAATAGCAGTGTTTTAGCTAATACCTGGTCCAGACGGTTCGATAAGAGGAGGCTCGTAGCTCTCGAAATCTCCACCACAAAATCCTCTCTTAAAAACACAATTTTTACTCAAATGCCAATAGTAAAAATATAATGGTGAAAAAACTTTACTATTCCACTATTTGTATGTTATTTTTAATTTTTTTATTGAAAATAATTTGTGGAATAATTAAATATTTAGGGTTTTTCTTCATGTTTTTCTATAGTTTCCATGGTAAAAATATTCTAACATCATTTATGGATATTTCAGGCTATTATTGGACTTTTTTGGCTATGAGTGAGTTTCTTTTTGTCTTCTTTCACACTCTAGTGGTTTAAGTTGAAAAAGTACCGGGTGCTTTTTATACCTTCGACGTGCTCATTAAACATTAAGTGTAGAGGTATCAAGTGTGCTTTTACAATTTTTTTAGACTCATTAAAATGGCTTATGAAAAAATAACCCCCTATAAAGTTGACTTTAAGCTCTTTTTGAGACTCTTTAAACATGAAAAGACCACCAAGCGAGTTTGATGCTTTCATGCTTGTAAAATTATTTGAAAGGTCGTCTAGTCGATGATAGTTTACCCCTTTTTTGGACCGATTAGACTCATTTATGAAAAATGCACACTCTAGTTTATCAGACTATAAGAGTTCTCCCAGGCATTAGTTTATACTTTTTTGGGCCTCGAGGACTAAATTTACGAAAAATTCTACCTTGGAGTCTTCTTAGTCATTTAGACTCTCTAAACATGAAATGATGACTGATTTTACCTTCCTCGGATTTATAAAATTAAATGATGAAGGAGCCTTTCTGGGAATGAACCCCTCCTTTCTCAGGTTCATAAAACATATGAGAATGGACTCATCACTTGATGATCTACATCGAGTGTTTGTTACCATTTTCAAGCTCGTTAAAAAGCAAAGAGGTACTCATCCTTTGCGATGGGGAAATTAAGGGACTGGGGAAAATATTTCATTTGTATTGATGGCAGCTCATAGTCCACCTTTGAACATGGTAGCTGTCTACATTTGCATTTCAAACAATTGGGTATTCATCTTGTCACCGAGTCGACCCACTTTCATAGTCATTTAACTCCTTTGAGTCAATTCAAAGAATGCATTGTCCTTTCCTTGCATTACATCTGGTCTCTACCTCGTTGATTAAATGTTTCCAAGTCATTTGTCATGTCGTTTAATGTTCAAGGGAAACCTCCACTACAGTCTATCTTTATAGTTTCCTTACCTTCCTTCGATCCGGTCACATATGAATTAGTCATATGGTTGTTTTTGTCACTTCAACATCATATTTGTTCCAAGTTTTGTGTCGATGGCGGGGAAAAACCATGGCCCTACTTCGACGAGTCTATTTTCGTCGACACCAACACATCATCCAAGAATTAGCCTTAGAAACCAATCAAGTACCTTGAAGTCTACATGCCTGAATGGCATGTTTCATCACTTTCAACAATGGGCTTTCATCAATGGCCTCTTATTGGAAGATTCCGCCAAGTGTTCGATTCCAAGTCCTCTATTCACATTCGGAGGAATGTACTAGGATACCTTGGGAATCATTAACATCAATGAAAATCTCCCTCTCCCTTGTTAATGGTATACATCAATGACCGATAATCAAATGGTTTCTACCATGTTCGACATCAAGACATCTATTCACATGGATAGAATCATATCATTTGGAATTGGAATGAAGACCTTGAGTGGTTAGGTATTCACTTGAATATGTGCCTATCCTCAGGTTGCGATGGAGTATTATTTGAATTCATGACATGGTTCCACATTGTACATTTGGTGGCTATGTTCAGATTTTGGGTTGGTACAACATGGATCTACTTTGTATGTTCTGTAGCCATGTTTCGATTTGAGCCTTGTTAATCATGGATCTACAGTGTATTGTCAGTAGCCATGACACGGTCAACGTACATGGATCTGTAGTGTATTGGTCCATAACCATGTTTGAGTCAGATAGTTAATAATTGGTCTTGTATCAAGTCTTCACTCACCACTCTTTTGCCTCTAATACCATATTCATATCTAGGAAAGAATTTCACCTATCACATTCCTCTAGCTTCATACTTTGGGGTCATTCTGTTACACCCAAAAAATGTCTTAATGTTTGATCCCTTAAAGTCCCTTGGCCAAATCATCTTTTGGGGATTTTGTTGCTCAATCCTAGACAATTTGACACACCTTGTCTCCTAGAACAGAGCATCAGACATGAATGACGCCTATTGTCCATTGACAGGGTGCGCCGATGGCACTTGTAGCTTGATCACAAGGAGTACTGGTGCACATACCCCATTTGCAGAGAGCGTCAATAGTCCACAAAAGGGAAAACATAGAATATTTGAGAATTCTAGGCGAAATTTCTCGTGAAGGATGATCCTAACTACTTGGTATAGGTGGCACTTGAGTTCCTATCCCTAGGGATCATTCCCTACCTTCCTCCCAAAATATCTCAACCCCTTTGGGCTTCCTTTTTCCTATAAAAGCAAGCTACATGGACCATGTGAGAGGGGAAACCGAGATAGCGCCTTTATGCTCTTGGATTCAAGTCTTGTATAGGAGGAAAAGAGAGAGTGGTTATGAGTGAGATGTTGCAAAGTTTGTATTGTGTGTGCGAGTGAGTCAAATATTTTATAAAATAAAATCTTCAACATCAAGTCTCTGGTTGTGGCTTTCTTTTCTCATTTTTTAATACAAACATGTTTACCTTTCCCATAAATGATTCGTGTTGATATCGATTATTTATCACTAGTTTCCTTGATCATTAGTATAGATTACTGAATTGTCTTGTTGCTCTCATATTTTGTCTTGTTTTTTTGTTCTTTGCAGGTAAAACTGACCACATAAGGATCTACAAAAAAAGGGCGACCTTCCAAACTCAAGGTAAGGAGAGCTTAGCATTCAAGTAGTTCAATAATCTAGGGAGAGGGTACTTCGTTATGTCCTTTTGTTCTTAATCTGCCCCATGCATACTAGGGGAACAAACCGTGTCTGCACTGAATGAAATATTCCCGGTAACAGAGTCACATGATTCTTTCCTCCAAATCTTTTATTAATTCAATAAATTGAACAAATGATTACAAGATACAAGAGCACGTGTTCCATACAATTTCTCATGTCGAAATGAAGAGAACTTGCTCTCTTAAATAGAGAAACTCAACATGAGGGGGCGCACTTGCTAAAGGATGAGTTTGATATCTTGGCGTGAGTTGGATCCCCATGCTTTGGGGCATAAAGAAGGCAATTACCAAAATGCCAAAAGCTTAGCCTCAAACCAAGTCTTTCTTTCTTGGGAAAAGCACCCCTCTCTTGGAAAACAATCCAATTTGATATTTAGCAACCATTTCTTTCCTTTTGGTGACTTGGAACTCTTTAGTAATAATTCTATTTACCTTTTCCAACTCACAGAATCAATTTTCGTCAAGTTTTCAATTTTTTATGAGTTGCCGAATTTCTCATTTTTCCAAAATTTTGGTAGTTTTTTGGGGTTTTCAAGTAATTATTAGATTTGGAGATAAATAATTCCTCTAAAACATAGGAAAGTGGGTCTAGGGGTAAAGTGGGTGCTCTGAGTTATAAAACAAGCACCCCCATGGTAAAAACAACCACCTAGCCACACTTTATGACTTTTTAGAGTTTTACAATTAACTTATTAAAAATAAGCCTGTAAAAACGATTTTTTTTTCTTTCCATAACTTAAAAAAAACCTACGGTGGAATTACGACATGTTCATAGTGACTCAAAGTAATGATCAACATGGCAATATAAATCGACACACAAGTTTTAATAAATTCCCATCCTAACCACCAAGGCAATTATTCCAGCTTTGGAGGCTTGGGTGAAAAACTCAGAAATTATTTATCGCTTAAAAACAATAGATAACTAACAACGAAAAAACGCCCTAGAATAATACATTGATGACTAAGTCCTAGAAAACCAAACCTTTTACATAAATTCATCATGCTAAATAATTTGATTACAATTCCTCGTGTGGTATGAACATGTTAAAAAAATAAAAAAGGGCCTAAAAAGGCCTACATGGACTTCTGAACTTGAAATTTGAACAAGTAATTGTTCATCTTTGGCGGTTAATTTTAGAAATCCAACTTAGTGTAACTTATTTGGTAATGTCTGGCTCCAACTGCGGGATGCGTGATTGATTTGGTCTTTAGGCAAGGAGAGCATGCGAGAACCATATAATCTCTGGTTTCAATAATCTGTAGAAACATCTCAACTTGACAAGACAACCTTAGTAGCACAAAATCTTGTAAAATCCAACGAATCATTAAGCTGCTTTATTAGAAAGTAAATGGAAAAACAAAACTTTAACTAAAGAAAAATATTATTATTCCTAAGTAAATGCAGAAAGTAAATGCTCACTTTAAGGAGCTTATTTTCCTACTCTAAGCCTAATATAGTCAAAACGTTAAGTGAAATGATAAATCCAACGCAACCACCTTAACATTTTATAAAAATTAATTTTTTTTCCTTTGTCTTTGGTTACTAGCAAAAGAAAGGACATATTTATTAGAAAGTGCAAACCTGCGTGGATATTAAAAAAGGGTGGTTGGATGGGAGATCATAGGCATGTAACACTTCATCAAATTGCTTCCCAAACTGGCATGTGCTTCCATAGACTTCTTCTATCCAATATTAGATAGGGTTAATGCACATATCTGTATGATGAAGGATATTGAAAACTCCATCATATAAATCAAAAGGGATTGTCGAATGATAACTCTCTATGTAAGCCCCAGGCTTCTCAAAATCATAAGGAACCTTCGAATGCAAAAATGCAGGTTTAGGTTGACCGTCCATCGATTGTATCAAATTTGACTCTTCGATGCATTTCCTCTCAAAGTATTCATTGCTAATACTTGTGTGTGATTCCATATGATATGGCTATGAGCCGATCATAAGAAAACTATGAATTCTCCTCTTCCATACCTGTTATAGTTGATTTTACCACACCTGGTGGATCATACTTGTATGGCCTTTCCTTGTCCCTCTGCAGACTCTTTGGACCCCATGGACCTTTTTTATACCTTTGATGTTTCCAAGATCATCCCTAAAAACATGCTTAATTTGTTATACGCGACTTTTAAACCCTTTTTCGCGTATATACGCGGTTTTGACCCCTAAAACCACGTACATTGGGATGTGTGCAAAAGGCCAAATTCTTTTGGAATTTTTCGTGACATGGATCCGACTCACTTGTCTCCTGGCCTTCCATATGCCTTGAGATCACTCAGATTCGACCCTTCATTGCCCCATTGAAGAGCTATATAAGGAACCCTTTGGATACATTGAAGCATAGGTGAGAATTGAGAGCAAAGAAACTATAGTCCATTGTTGATGGAAGTTATGCTTGAGTCTGCATCCCTTTGTCCCTTGGAGCACTTTGGTGTTCTTCCCAAGCTTGCCTTTTGCTTGCGAGCTTGTTATCGAGAGATGGAGGATTGAGGTAGTGGAGGCCCAAGTGGGGGATTTAGTTTCTTCGATTTGCAGACGTGCTGACAGAGGTTGTATTCATTGTAATCTCTGATTTTATATTAATAGAAATATCTTTTCCTATCCAATAATGTATGTTTGAATGAATATTTTATCCATGGATGATTTCAAATGCTTATACGTTGTTGATTATATATGCTAGAGTAGATCTAACACCAATATATATAGCATGCTTGTCTTGTTTACTAATTGTTGAGGAAGTGATTTATCAATTCAAGTTGGAGTTGGAAAGCTCAACGGGGATCTACTTCAATCGTCTGGAATAAGGTACGAGTTTTGATCGTTTAGTGTTAGATATTTGATTTCTCTTGCATATTGGAAATGATTGATTTTTGGAGTCAAGCTGTCTGTTGTGGTACCCCAAGCCATAGGAATTTCTCTCCGCAACAGAATTGGCGACTCCATTGGGGACGTTCCTTATTTGTCTTTGGGGTTTTGGGGCACAATGTGCTTGATATTATTGACTTGCTCTTTGTTTCTCCTTGTTTATGTGTTGCATTTTATAGTATGTTCATCCATTGACACTCCCCTTTATTTGTTTGACCCTTGGCCTGCTTTTTACCACTTCCTTCTCTGTATATGCAGGTTTTTGGCCAAAAGTCGCATACATACACGGATTTTTGGCCAAAAGTCGCGTATACACGCAGGTTTTTGGCCAAAATCCGAGTATACATGCAGGTTTTTGGCCAAAAGTCGCATATATACGCAGGTGCTCTTTAAACAGTCACGTACATCCTGCCTTTTGGTGAGTTTGATGTTGTGGGAAGTTGCTGGGTGGGTTATGAGTGTGGTTGGGTATT
This sequence comes from Pseudotsuga menziesii, assembly GCA_001517045.1. Taxonomy (NCBI): domain Eukaryota; kingdom Viridiplantae; phylum Streptophyta; class Pinopsida; order Pinales; family Pinaceae; genus Pseudotsuga; species Pseudotsuga menziesii. The sequence continues at coordinate 233,738 of LPNX010217721.1, read as the reverse complement.
CCTTGGGTCTAATGTTGTCTGTTGGATGCTTCTTTTGTGACCATAAACCAATTTTTCATTGATTTTTATTTGAAAATAGTTTTAGTCATTTATCCTTTTTTGTTTTGCCATTAGTGCATTACTTTTTTTTTTGTCTTGGTGTCTTACTGGGCTTGTGTTTTATACTTGCTCCAGAGACTGAGAGTTTTAGATGACTTTTATTGCATTTTTCATTCTTTTATATTGAAAAATACAAGGTAGTTGCATTTTTTGCATATGGATTTGAGGAGGTACTTGCATTGGATTGCTTGGATGAGAGTTGTATTTAGGCTTTCAGATAGGAAGGATTGCATTGGCATTTGGAAATGAATATATATTTATGCATCTCATGTAGTGGCATACCCTATTTTTCATTTGACAAAGATTGCACTTAGCATTGTTTGTTATGGTGTGCATATTTACTTCACTGCTGATTCATAACTTCATTAGTTGCACGATCATTTCCCTTTGATTAATTACAACCATTAAAATCAACGCATAATTTAAAATGTATTACACTATTTTCTTTGTTAGGGTACACCAACAAGATTAGGTTTTAGGGTCTTGGAATAGTTCATTGTGAGTAAATTCTCCAAGACCACTAAACAACAACATGTATGTGTCTGTCCAGGTGAGAGTGTGAAATTCCTTGGTATAATTAGTGTTTCTCAAGATCCTCCTCTTAAAAAGGAGTTAAGCACGAGGCAGTGTGAGCAGTTATTGATTGGGATGACCCCTAGTCATAATTGAGTAGCACCGGAGATATTTCCAAGATTGTATTCGTATTTGGGGGCTCTTTCAAGAGTTTCAGGCTTTGCTACCCTGCCCATATGGTCGATCCTACCTATGAATGTCCACCTGAGCATTGATTATATTAGGGTGACCTTAGTTACCTTACCTAGGTATCACAGGGGGTACTTGCAGAGGTTATTCTGTAGGTGTCTTGGCCAAGTAGAAGTCGGACAACATAGTCGCTTTATGCGTTGAAGCTGAGGGCCACTATAATTGGTTACGTACCTCCGCTTGTAGTGTATGGGAGTTTCGAGCCTCTCCTAGGTGAGACATACCTACTGCATTCGGGAGCTCACATACCTTCCCTTTGGTTTGCTTGTATTTTGGATGTAGATTTTCTTAGGAGTGTGCTCTTTGTGTGCTAGTTGGCCTTTGGGATTGCGGTTACTTGAGTATATTTATGCTCTCTTGAGTTTGGGTCCTTTTATTTTTGGCATGCCTGGTATCCTATCACCCATCCTTGGTCCTAGTACAAACCCTAGTGTCAAACTTGGGGGCATCACAACCCCTTACCTTGCTTATAGATTTGCGAGTGGTCACATTCCGCCCTCTACTCCATTTGTGGAGGATGTTGACTCCCTTCTCTCGGTCTTTACACCGATGCTCACCATCATGGGGGTGGTAGTGGATGAATGAATGTTGGGTCTACACCTTACTTTCCTTTTTATGTCCCATCGTTCACCGCATTGTTTCCTTTGGGTGCATTTGTCATGATCATTCCTCCATATTCCCTATAGTTTGGATTCTTTATTGACTATTTTGGGTTGTTTTGGACTAATATGGTTGTCATGTAGGGTCAAGTTTTTGTACACTCTCTCTGAGGTTTTGACCCGTTTGTTCCTATCATAGGTATCATGTCTAAACTGGCATATAGGTTAGGATTTCACATCTGCTTGCATTTTGCATGATCTTATGACTATTTCTTTTTAACCTTAGGTACGAACCCATTCCATGGTATCACAGAACCTTCATGCTGTTGTTAGAAGTGGTACTATGTGAATGGCAGAGCTTTCCTATACATGGGTGTCCTAGTTAGCTACCCTTTGCATTTGATACCCATGCTGTGAGTCCTATCTTAGGTCCAGGAGTCCTTTGTATAGTACCGCCATGTCTTTGTGCAAGAGCCTCATACTCCTCTTGATCTTTTTGCTGGCCTGTATCCCCAGGACTCCCTTATGTCAAGTTGTAATTGCATTATCATGAGCTTTTCCTGCCTCATTGAGCCTTATGCCAGCTTCCCTGACTTTGAGTATTAGCCATATAGTCCGAGCTTGTCTCATGTATAGCTACACAGATCCATTTTGTATATCTGTTGTAGCTTGATTCCCTTTTTACCAGGAGGGGACTTTCCCCCGAGTGTTGCTATCCTACACATGTATCCTTGCATTGAGCATAGGTATGTTCCACCGCTTGGAACTATTTTGTTCACCCATATGACACTCGTCTCCTCCTAGTTTGTAACTATAAAGCAGTTTTATTCTTTTTCAATCTTTTTAAATATTTGAAAAAGTCCAAAAAATTAAGAAACCAAGAAGCCAAACAAGGAGAGATGTTATCTTTGGCAGTTGTCGAGTCGTGTCACCTTCAAACAGAGCACTGTATATCACATCCATTGGTTGGGTTTATAGTTTGACTTAGGAGCTGTACTCGTTTATTTGAGTTTATCTCCACTGGCTGGTTAAGCTTCTAGTCCCTATGGAGCCTCTGTCGATGCCTCCTGTGTCGTAGAGATGTCCCAGTTTTGTATATCGAGTCTATGATTCCTACATTTAGTCACCATTTGCCGTTATGCTCTTGTTCGAAGGAAGTTGAAACCTGAGTCGGACATTCCTCAGTTATCTTGAATTTTCATGTCGGCCATTCCCGGTACAGTTACTGGTTTGTGCACTGTATGATCGAGTCCTTCCACATTATATAGCTTTGTTGAGTACCTCGTGTTGGATGATGGGGGATGCCTTAATTCCCTCCTTCCAGCGGATTTCATTCCATCGACTTTAGATCATTTATTCTGGGATTGGAATCTAGAGTCATTTTTGAGTGCCTTGAGACTTGCATTCATCAGTGGCAATTTCTCTCGCCATCGACGGTTCTTTGGGAATACATCGATGTCCCCTGATCGATGGATTCTCTCAAGTGTTTGACCTCAACACATTTATTCACACTTGTTAGTTTGCACTCTAGTAACTTGATTCCCATTATCATTATCGATGGGTGATCTCGCATCTGTTAACGGTATACATCAATGACCGGTAATCAGACGATGGACTACTATGTTCAACCTCAACACCTCTATTCACATAGTAGGACATGTACTCATAGCGGTTTGTGTAGAAGACCTTCCAGATTGGTGGCATTTCTTATATGCTACCTCCTTGATCATGCCAGTGTTCATGAGATTTCATCTCTCGTGACTTGATTCCAGTATATGTAAGAAATTTCCGACCATTATGGAGATCTTGATCCATTGTATATCTTCAGCCATTATGGAGATCACGATCCTTGTATATCTTCATCATGGAGATTTTGATCTATGTATATTGTACATGGCGATGACCACTTATGTCATATCTTGTATCATGCCTATTCATGACCATTGTACTCTTATGTATCCGGGACTGCTATATGTATTTGCAGTTATATGTAGAGTTGTATCATTGTACTATGCTAATTGGGTGGCTGGTATTCCACTGAGTTCTTCATCACTCCACTTTTGGGATGGACTTATAATGTATTTCAGCCATCGTATGATCCTTCTGACCTCACACATTAGGGGGCATCTGTTATAGCTGATTTTACCACACCTGGTGGATCACACTTGTATGGCCTTTCCCGTGTCTCTCTGCAGACTCTTTGGACCCCATGGACCTTTTTTATACCTTTGATGTTTCCAAGATCATCCCTAAAAACATGCCTAATTTGCTATACGCGACTTTTAAACCCTTTTTTGCGTATATACACGGTTTTGACCCCTAAAACTGAGTACATCGGGATGTGTGCAAAAGGCCAAATTATTTTGGAATTTTTCTTGACATGGATCCGAATCGCTTGTCTCCTGGCCTTCCATATGCCTTGAGATCACTCGGATTCGACCCTTCATTGCCCCATTGAAGAGCTATATAAGGAACCCTTTAGATACATTGAAGCATAGGTGAGAATTGAGAGCAAAAAAACTATAGTCCATTGTTGATGGAACTTATGCTTGAGCCTGCATCCCTTTGTCCCTTGGAGCACTTTGGTGTTCTTCCCAAGCTTGCCTTTTGCTTGTGAGCTTGCTATCGAGAGATGGAGGATTGAGGTGGTGGAGGCCCAAGTGGGGGATTCAGTTTCTCTAATTCGTAGACGTGTCAACAGAGGTTGTATTCATTGTAATATCTGATTTTATATTAATAGAAATATATTTTCCTGTCCAATAATGTATGTTTGAATGAATATTTTATCCATGGATGATTTCAAATGCTTGTACGTTGTTGATTATATATGCTAGAGTAGATCTAACACCAATATATATAGCATGCTTGTCTTGTTTACTGATTGTTGAGGAAGTGATTTATCAATTCAAGCTGGAGTTGGAAAGCTCAACGGGGATCTACTTCAACCGTCCAGAATAAGGTACGAGTTTTGATCGTTTAGTGTTAGATATTTGATTTCTCTTGCATATTGGAAAGGATTGATTTCTGGAGTCAAGCTGTTTGTTGTGGTACCCCAAGCCATAGGAATTTCTCTCTGTAATAGAATTGGCGGCTCCGCTGGGGATCAAACCTAGAATCTCTGGTTTCTGCTTGTCTTGTTTACTGATTGTTGAGGAAGTGATTTATCAATTCAAGCTGGAGTTGGAAAGCTCAACGGGGATCTACTTCAACATATATAATCAACAACGTATAAGCATTTGAAATCATCCATGGATAAAATATTCATTCAAACATACATTATTGGACAGGAAAAGATATTTCTATTAATATAAAATCAGAGATTACAATGAATACAACCTCTGTCAGCACGTCTGCGAATCGGAGAAACTGAATCCCCCACTTGGGCCTCCACCACCTCAATCCTCCATCTCTCGATAGCAAGCTCGCAAGCAAAAGGAAAGCTTGGGAAGAACACCAAAGTGCTCCAAGGGACGAAGGGACACAGACTCAAGCATAAGTTCCATCAACAATGGACTATAGTTTCTTTGCTCTCAATTCTCACCTATGCTTCAATGTATCCAAAGGGTTCCTTATATAGCTCTTCAATGGGGCAATGAAGGGTCGAATCCGAGCGATCTCAAGGCATATGGAAGGCCAGGAGACAAGTGATTCAGATCCATGTCAAGGAAAATTCCAAAAGAATTTGGCCTTTTGCACACATACCGATGTACGCAGTTTTAGGGGTCAAAACTACATATATACGCAAAAAAGGGTTTAAAAGTCGTGTATAGCAAATTAAGCATGTTTTTAGGGATGATCTTGGAAACATAAAAGGTATAAAAAAGGTCCATGGGGTCCAAAGAGTCTGCAGAGGGATAGGGGAAAGGCCATACAAGTGTGATCCACCAGGTGTGGTAAAATCAGCTATAACAATACCGATACCTCACTAAGTTTCTAAGTGTACACTCCCTTATGTGGACATGTCATAGATGGGATTTTCAATAAAAATTCCAAAAGATTTTGAATAAGAACTCTTTTCTCTGGACATATCGTAGATGGGATTTTCCATAAATTTCCAATAGTTATCATCCCCATCCATGTTAGATGTCATCCCCATCCAAGTTAGATGTCATCCCCATCCATGTTAGATGTGGGGGAGTCTTCATCCATGGCATCATGCTCCTGGATATCCATGTCTTCCTTGTATTCATAACAATATTCTTTAGAAGATTTGGTTTCAAAAATGTTAGAGGCAGTAAACTTTCCAAACCTTCATCAACATGTGGAGAACAAGGGATAGTGTCACCACACACCATACAGATCTTATCATAAGTTTCTTTATAGGATTATGCAATGGTTTCTTCTTGAGGTAAATATGGAGAAAAAATGTGATTATTTTCAATGAAATAATCATGAGAACACTCCAAAGTTTTAATAGTTTCTATTATGGTATCATGAAGAGGATCTTAAATAATATCTTCAATAAAGGAAACTTTATGAACATATTCAATGGGATCACTTGGGATGTGTTGCTCGATGGGTCCCTCTAGTTTTGCCAAATCTTCATTATTTTATGTTAAAGTGATATGAGGATGGTTTTCAACAATGTCTCCAATAAGGGTTCTTCAAGAAATTCTTCAACGTGATTGTCATGGATGTGCTCATATTCAGAATCCTGTTGTGTATTGAGAGAGACCTCATATTCTTTAATAATCCGGTTAATCTATTCATTTCTTAAATAACTTAGAGGGAATTCCACACATTCGATGTTGTCTATGAAAACATGAGGAAGTTCTTCGATGGGAGTACCATGGATCTCCTCTTCATTTAAATGTTTAAGAACTGATTCCAAGTGTTCAATACTTTGTATCATAGAAACATGTCCATCATATGTTTCCATGTGATACTCTGTCCCAGATAGGTAGAAGGTAAAGATCTTTTCAAGGAATTTTTTCAAACCATTCATACTACCCCTACCATCATGCCACTGCTCTAAAAACATCCAAAGGAATCTTGCAAAGGATGTTATACATTTATTAGGAAGGCCTTGATAGAACCAACATCCAACATCTCCCTGAAAATTACTAGTAAACATTTCCATCATATTGTCCCCATAAAGAACATTGGAGTCAACCAACAATTGAAGGAAAGACTTGATATGCCAAATGGCCAAATCAACATAATTTCCATGAAATACTGGAAGCCATTTATATACATCCCCCACATCATGACCAAAGTTAGGAAAACCCTGGATGTTTGAGAAATTTATAGAATGAAAAAGTCCGGCTATATGGGCGCCACATTGCTCCCTTAATTCATCCATATCAGAAATTAATAGTGTGCATTTGATATAACCATTGAACCTTGTACTAAACAAGTGGAGGTGTCAAATGATAAGATTTAAAGGTTTTAATATGTCGTATGACATCATCTACACACAACAAAACTTCACAAGTTTATGAGATATGAAGGTTTTATCCCTTCAATGGAGTCGCGCCATGTGAGAAGAAAAATGTGCATAAAAAATTTCTCACAAAAAATTATTTTTTATTTTTCCTTGTAAATTTATGAAAAATAAAAAGGGTTAGTGGAGTTGTCAGATGAAAAATTGAAAACTAATCTAAAAAAAATCAAACAAAGGAAAAACAAAAAGAGAAAACAAAAGTCATATTCTGGGAATAGAAAGATTTATCCTCTAAAATGATGCCAAAATATTGCGTCTAATTCACACCTTGGGTCACGTGGCATAAATCTTCAAGCCACTGGGTGCGACCTTGGGTGCAAGCAAGAGTAAAGTGTTGTCACTTGATCTTGATTCCTCAGTCTAGGCTCTCTCCCATCGAAGTTAAGGGGGGTGGTCCCTAGTAAAATAATCTAAGGCTGTTTTACTCTATGAAAATAAAACAACTAATCTAGTAGATATAATGATATAAAATATTGCAACTAAGATAAATCCACAAAAATAATTAAATCACCTACATGTAAATGACATTCACTTAACACATAAATTAATTTAAATGCTCAGAAATAAATGATACGATAAAGACCAATGCTATTGGAATGCTTGCGTGAATGAGGGTTGCTAGTGATGTCTCAATAAGTATTGTAGTTGTTTCAGTTGGTTCATTTTAAATTAATTAGATGAGTGATTAAGGAGTGCATTGATTCTTGGTCAATTTTATTAAAATGTGGGAATGATCTAATTATTAAATGGAAAGGGGATTCCAAATGTACTTGAGGGGTACGTGGAATATGTCTGGATTTACTAGGAAGTGGCTCTCACAATGACATGTGGGATAGATGGAGTCACGGGTTGTGTTCAACACTACACCAATAAGGGTGTAGCCTAAGGGGCCCTTTAGTCACTTTCTAGTAGTTCCCACTTCACTTGAAGAATTTCCCCACTAAAGAGTAATTTCGAGTAAGTGTCTGATTTTCACTTTTGGGATTAATTGAAGTGTGAAACTAATTACTAGTCACTTCAATCCCTTTCTCATTGTCCCATCGATCCAACTAATGGCCTGCAGTGGTCACAAGAACATATGGGAATTGAAGCCTTGTTTATTTTAAGAGTTTTAAACTTAAATGTGAGTTGTTTTAATCACCAAAGCGATACTCTTGTTTCTAAAAACACAGTCGGATTCATTAATTTTATCTTAGGAAAGTAAAAAAACTAAAAAAAATGAAAACATATGCGAATCCCCCCAGGGGGAATGGGTGGTGGGCACTTGGATTCCCACTTGCCTCTCTTTTTACAATGATTACAATGAAGAATATATGTGTTCCTTTATAGAATAGGAAACATAGATTTACAAAAATGAGGCTTGAATAATGCCTATAGAATAAGTAACAAGAGGAAACACTCCCAGATGGCTTAAATCTTCAAATTTTAGCCAGAGTGCCTCTCTACCTGTTCATGAATTGCTGCAAAACAACAAGTAATAATTAATAAAATATGCTAAATAATTGATTGAAACAAGAAAAATTTAACATATTATTCTAGTACTCTTTAAAAGGTAAAAATTTGAAGTATTGAAAAGTACTTGTTTGAAGTTATGAGATTGGACTCTCAAAATCAGACCTAACTAAATAGTAAAAGTAAATTTGATTTAGCTTATGATCTATAATAGTTCACTAAATCAATTAACATTTGTCAAAGTAATCGGTAACCAGAAAAAAAAAAAAAAATTTAAATTTTAGATGAGAGAAAAAGAGGAATAGTAAGCCGTTGAACTTGGGTGATCGGGTCTTCCAAGCGGGACTCAGAGGGATTATGTCCTTCTTGGTATGCTTGAAAATAAAAGAGATTCAAACTACAATGCCTTCCTTTCTAAGCTAAGAAACCTGCAATCCTTTGAACCCACTTGTACAATAAAGATTAATCACATCGGTGTTAATCACATAAAAATCTCAGAAAACATGAATTTAAACAAAAATAACATGTATATCTAAGGTATCTTATGCAACTAAACAATAAGATGATAGATAAACAAATCTACTTCTCTTACCCTACTAAGATATATCTCTCTTTCAAAGGCCAATAGTTAATCAACACAACAAGTAATGAAAAGACATAGATTACCTCCCAGAACTAACACTAAACATCCACACACATGAAGAGAGTCACACAATTCTTTCCTCTAAAGATTTTATTCCTTCAGTAAATTCAACAAACGATTACAAGATACAAGAGCATAAGTTCCATACAATTTCCCATGTCGAAATGAAGAGAACTTGCTCTCTTAAACAGAAAAACTCAACATGAGGGGGCACACTTGCTAAAGAATGAGTTTGATAGCTTGGCGTGAGTTGGATCTCCATGCTTTGGGGTAAAAAGAAGGCAATTACCAAAATGCGAAATGCTTAACCTCAAACCAAATCTTTATTTCTTAGGAAAAGTGCCCATCTTGGAAAAAAATCGAATTTGATATTTAACAACCACTTCTTTCCTTTTGGTGACTTGTAACTCTTTAGGAATAATTCTATTTACCTTTTCCAACTCACAGAATCAATTTTCGTCAATTTTCCAATTTTTTATGAGTTGTCGAATTTCTCATTTTCCCAAATTTTTGGTCTTTTTTTTTCGAGTAATTATTAACTTTGGAGATAAATAATTAGTCGAAAACTTATGAAAGTGGGTCTAGGGGTAAAGTGGGTGCTCTGAGCTAGAAAGGGAGCACCTCCACAGCAAAAAAAACTTCCTAGCCACACTTTTATGACTTTTTAGAGTTTTACAATTAACTTATTAAAAATAAGCCTGTAAAAATGGAAAAATAATCTTTTCCGAAACTTAAAAAAAAACCTATGGGGGACTTAGGACATGTTCATAATGAATCAAAATAATGATTAGCATCATAATATACATCAACACATAGGTTTTAATAACCTCCCAAGGCCTAACCACTAAGACATTTATTCCAACTTTGGAGGCTTGGGTGAAAAACTCAGAAATTATTTATCGCTTCAAAACGATAGATAATTAACAAGGAAAAAACACATTGGAATAATGCATTGATGACTAATTCCTACGAAACCAAACCTTTTACATAAAGTCATCATGCTAACTCATTTTATTACAATTCCCCGTGGGGTATGAACATGTTAAAAACAAAAAGGGCCTAAAAATGGTATGCATGGACTTCTAAACTTGAAATTTGAACAAGTAATTGTTTGTCTTTGGCGGATCATTTTAGAAATCCAACTTAGTACAACTTAGTTGGAATGACCTCATTCGAATTAAATTACAATATTTAATCCAAGATAATACGTGGCAATATTACCTAAATATGAGGAGCACCAACAGTTGCACGATAATGAAGAGCAGAGGTGATTGCCACCATGCATCTAAATTGTCAGACCACTCCACTGCTTTCTCTATTTCCACCTACAACATCGACTCCTTTCTATCTACTAGATGAATCCTAAAGGCAGTGAGATGAAATAGAACAATGGCTTCTCATTATTGTTAATGTTGAATAAAAGTAAAACTCATTGGCTTCAGAATGTGCAACTAAAAATACAAATGATTCCATGATGTTTATATAGTGCTGTCCTACCAGAAAAACAATTTGAGTGGAAAGAAATCAAAGATATGCGATTGTCCAGGGAATGACACAAGCTGAGTTTTACTAGGCAAACTGGGAGCATTGATGACCAGACTTGATCTCTTCCTTGTTGTATTTACAGTGTGCAATTCCTTTTATAACATGGATGGATAAATGCACACCCCCTTCGATTGTAGACATGTCATGTTTACCAACTCTAACAATCACGTTCTATGTCATATACGGGTGAGTGCCATGGATTCAGACCAAGCTTCCAACAAGTAAGTGATTTCTCACATGTTTAGAAAGATTAAAGAAAGAAACCCCCGCTTAGCTTTCTAAATGTAAAAATGATTTTTTGAAGTTGGTGCCAGTTGATTAATGTGTGGAATATGGTTCCATGATGTCATAGACATAATGAATCCTTTGGACTATTTTGTTGATAAGTTGTTGGAACAAAACTTCTCAAAATATAACTCTAGGTAAAACTCTAGGTATGCCTGGACTTGGATCACAATTCATCATTTTGTAAACAAGTTGACATCGATGTGATCTATTGTTTGGTTAAGGGAATGAAAATCATGATTAAGATGGAAATCATATCTATATTGATAATCTCTTATGTGTAAGATAAGCGACTTTTTTCACAAATCACTTAGTAGATACTTATTTGGATTTGAATTGAGAATGATCTCTTCCTTAAAACTAGGTGTAAAATGATTGATATTTATTGCAAATCACTCATTAATATATACACTATATTTTATTTGTGAGTTTTTGTTAGAGATCTCATAGGTCAAATATCACTCAAAACTCTCATTTAATACCCCCTCTAATATCGCCTATGTGCCACCTAATGTTGATATTATTGTGTTGATAACATTGTCAGGTTGATTATATTTAAGTTCTACAACAAAATTTTGGGCAGCTTTATTCCCTTTTAAGCAGCAACACTTTTGTTAAACAATAGTGACATTAATATATGAACAATGATGTGTTGTTTTACAACACGACACTAGTTCGTATTTTCAATAAGACCTCAATTCTATTGGTGGTAGGAACAAATTCTAGAGCTAATGCATTTTGGAGTCATTGAAAAAATCAAAGAATAAAAACATAAAGTGAGCTAAGTAATAACAAGAAAGTCTTTCCATTATAGGGGTTGTTCTCGTAGGCTGGGTGGTTGGGCCAGTTTGTTATGGCTATCCCCACGAAGGTTCAATACCCATGACCAAAATTTCGAGTTAAGGAAAAAAATCCTTTCATTATAAAATATTTGTTTAGCTTTATATTGGTCCTTTTGCTTACTTTGGCCTCTAAACAACATGCCCATGCCCACAAGGCAAATCATGTAAAGATTAAGAGCCTAATATAAGTATAATTTATATATATATGTAATATGGTTTTATCTATAATTAAGAAAAAAACATGGTTTTATGAGCATTAACATAGCAATAATTCATATTCCTTCATTTTTAAAACATAATTTATGATGATGAAAAGTTACAATAATTTATATCTTTAAATTTTTTTAAAATGAATTCATTTAATCATATGATTTAAGTTTAGGTACTCAATATAAGATTATATAAATTTTGGTATTAAATATAATAATATAATAAAATATAAAATTATATAAATTTTGGCAATAAATATAATAATATAATAAAATATAAGTTTTATTTAGAAAATATGAAAACATGGTTTTATGATGACAAAAAATTGCAATAATTTATATTTCTTAAAAAAAAATGAACTTCTTCATAGGATCTAAGTTTTTTTACCTAAGATCATGATAAAGTAAAAATAGAAGTAGAAGGAAAAAATAAATATTATGTACTGGCAAAAAGTTTTTGTACATGAGATCATAATAAAGTAGGAGAAAGGATAAATATTATGTACTAGAAATAAAATTTGTGTGAGTTAATTTGAATGACATATAAATTAAAAGATGGAATGTGAAGCTTTGTTATTTAGAATTCTCATTGTACTATGAGCTTGTTCTTCGTTGAGAGAACTTTGCTATGGGTCACTCTGAAGAAACCTTTTTCAACCATGATGCTAAAGGTTAAAAACACTTAACTATAACAAACCGTGTATTATATTAGAATTTTGAAGGTCTATTTAACTATGCCTATCTTCACAAACAAATTTATTTAGTTATTACTTAATATCATTATATTGGATTATAATAATTATTTTTTTCTTTTAATTTTGTTTTATTTTTAAATTATCTTCAACATCATTAGATTGGATTATAATAGTTTTTTGTTTTATTTTTAAATTATCTTCAGCCATGATGTTAAAGGTTAATTACTCTTTGAAGTTCTATTCAATTAGGTTTATTCTCATAAGTTTAGTTAATACTTGGTATCATTAGATTGGATTATAATTGTTTCTTAATTGTTTTTTTAATTTTTTTTTATGAATTATATTATTATTTATTATATTGGTTTCTCGCCCGTAAATTGTAATATTTTTTTTCAAATTAATAAGATTTTAAAACTTCTAATTAATAATTTTATTTAACTAAATCTTGTGATGATAGAAGTATCTTAACATGTTTTTTGGTATATATTTTTTCCCTCATGATTGAAAATTATAATTTATGTTAAAAAAGAGTTTTTTTGGTATATATTTTTTTTCTCATGATTGAAAATTATAATTTATGCTAAAAAAAGAGTTTTTATATTAAAAGAGAGTTTTTATATTAAAAGAGTAAGTGCCCAGTTCAGGCTCAACTCCAAACAGTTCAAAATTTGATTTTAGCTAAGTACAGCTGTGCTAAATCCTAGTTGCAAAAAAATTACAAATCGTGAATTTTTGGTTGTGAAGTCAATATAAAACTAGACTAGCACACTCATATAATTTGAATTTTTTGCTGTTGTATTTCTCATATTCTTCTAGTTAAACTGGTTCAAGTATGAGTTATCCATGTCTAGCTACATGTTATCAGTGAGGTTATCCATTTATCAACTATTATTTAGTTTTTTATATTCTTTTTCTTTTTATGTCACATTCTTCTAGTTAATACTTGCCATAAACTTTTGGTTATCCATTCATTTCATGAATTGTTACCTTATCCATTTATCAACTAGCTAATAGTTATTTTTTATATTCTTTTTTCATAATTGTTATTTAGACTTTTAAACGATTGCCATAAAATCAATCTAAACACTACACTTGTTTTTGTCATTGTGACCTCTTTCATCCTGTTGAAAAACTGAGATTTACTGCTTCTGGTTTAAATGAACAATTTGTGTTTTTCACTTCAGCCGGTTTTGCATAGGCTTGAAGCTACTTAAAAATTTTGCCGAACAATTTTAAACACACAGTAAAAATTACTAACAGGCTGAAAACAAATGCATGCACACCATAAAAATTTACTCAGATATTTTTGGCTAATCAGCCCTGGAAAAACCCCCACGGGGAAAACCAGTCAGAGAGGAGAGATTTTTATTATTCTTCAGCAAAATAAAATGGACAGAAATGCAGGAGAAATACAACTTATCTCCACCCAAAATTTATCCCAAAGTCTGGACACTGAGCTCAGCAAAAAGAACCCAGCCGTACACCTCGATTTCTGAACCAAAATAATTTGCAGACCGTATCACTCAGGAAAAATCGTACCAGCAGCAATAAATGTGCCGTACACCTCGATTTATGTGCTGTAATAAATGCTGTCTGTACAGCATTAAATGCAGCCCGTACTGTCAATAAAAATCTCGATTTTCGTGCAAGAAAATAGCCTGAAACTCGTGCTGAATTAATGTGGCCGTACAGCAGGCCGTACCATCGATTTTAGTGCAGACCGTACAGCATTAAATGCCCTGTCCTGTGCATTAAATGCAGTCCGTACCTTCTAATGGCTGCCTCGATTTTCGTGCCAACAAGAAATCACTTCCAGCGCTGTCTGAAAATCAAACCCTTCTTCAGCAAGTCGACCTCCTCTCTCTCAGCTCTTCTCTTCTCCTGAAAATGAAAAAGTGAAGTCCTTTTGCCTCCCTCAGCCTTTTTGTTTACCCTAAGTGAGTTTCTTAATCCAATGGTGGAGAAAGAATCAATCCAATGGATGAGATTGATTGAGAGTGAAAATCACTTTTATTTATTTCTCATAAATAAAATCACTCACCCACTTAAATTTATCAAAAAGTGACTTTATTATTATAAAGTCTCATTAAGTGACTTTTAATGTGAGGGTCACCTTTTTCCCTCTTAAAGTGACTTTAGGCAAAAATTAAAGTCACCTAGGGAACATCTGCCTAGGTACAAGAATCAACACTCCCTCCTACCGAGGAAGGTGTTCCGTACCACTCCCAACTTATCTCTGAAGAAGACGAACTTGCCCCTCCCCAAAGACTTCGTCAAGATGTCAGCTACCTGCTCATCAGTGGAAATATGCCGAAGCTCAACTGCCCCTCTCTGAACGTAGTCTCGGATGAAATGGTATCTGATCTCTATGTGCTTTGACCTGTCATGGAACACTGGATTCTCAGAGAGCTGAATGCAACTCTGATTGTCGCAGTAGATCACCGTAGGCCTAAGCTCCTGATCAAACAAATCTACAAAAAACTTGCGAAGCCACAGTGCTTCACAAGTAGCCTGACTGGCTGCCATATATTCAGCCTCAGCCGAACTCAATGCAACGGATCTCTGTTTCCGGCTGAACCACGACACTGCTGCCGAGCCCAAACTGAAACAACAACCGGAAGTGCTCTTCCGATCCCGCACGCAACCTGCCCAGTCTGAATCTGTAAAACCAACCAATCCGACTCCATCCGAACCCCTATAATCCAGACCATAGTCCACTGTCCCTGCAAGATATCTCAAAATGTGCTTTGCAGCCGTCTAG
>LPNX010217721.1:190307-204262 GCA_001517045.1 Pseudotsuga menziesii | reverse complement strand
GATGATGGTGACCATGATGATGATGATGATAATGATGATGATGATGATGATGATGATGATGATAATGACTTGAATGATGATGATGACCATGATGAACAAGGATGATGATGATGATGATGTTGAGCATGATGACTATGATGATAATGATGATGATGATGATGATGATAATGAAGAATGATGACGATGACCACGATGATGATGACCATGATAATGATGAACAATGATGATGATGATGATGATGATGTTGAGCATGATGAATATGATGATGATGATGACCATGATGATGACGACGATGATGATGATGATGTTGAGCATGATGACAATGACCACGACAATGATGATGATGATGATGATATTGAGCATGATGACTATGATGATGATGATGATGATGATGATGACCACGATGATAATGAAGAATGATGATGATGATGATGACCACGATGATGATGACCATGATGATGATGATGATGATGAACAATGATGATGATGATGTTGATGATGATAATGATGACCATGATGACTATGATGATGATGATGACCACGATGATGATGACCATGATGATGATGATAATGATGAACATTGATGATGATGATGATGATGATGTTGAGCATGATGACAATGACCACGACAATGATGATGATGATGATGATGATGATATTGAGCATGATGACTATGATGATGATGATGATGACCACGATGAAAATGAAGAATGATGATGATGATGATGATGATAATGAACAATGATGATGATGATGATGATGATGATGACTTGAATGATGATGATGACCACGATGATGATGACCATGATCAACTATGATGATGATGATGATGTTGAGTATGATGACTATGATGATGATGATGATGACCACGATGATAATGAGGAATGATGATGATGATGATAATGATGATGACCGCGATGATGATGACCATGACGATGATGATAATGATGCATAATGATGATGATGGTGATGATGATGATGTTGAGCATGATGACAATGACCACGACAATGATGATGATGATGATGATGATGATGACCACGACAATGATGATGATGACCATGATCAACAATGATGATGATGATGATGATGATGATGTTGAGTATGATGACTATGATGATGATGATGATGACCACGATGATAATGGAGGATGATGATGATGATGATGATGATTAGGATGATGATGATGACGACGATGATGATGACCATGATGATGATGAAGAATGATGATGATGATGATGATGATTAGGATGATGATGATGACGACGATGATGATGACCATGATGATGATGACCATGATCAACGATGATGATGATGATGATGATGACGACTATGATGATGATGATGACCATGATGATGATGATAATGATGAACAATGATGATGATGGTGATGATGATGATGATGATAATGATGATGATGAACAATGATGATGATGATGATGATGATGATGACGACTATGATGATGATGATGACCACGATGATGATGACCATGATGATGATGATAATGATGAACAATGATGATGCTGCTGATGATGTTGAGCATGATGACAATGACCACGACAATGATGATGATGATGATGATGATGATGATGAAGATTGATGATGATGATGATGATGATGATGATGATGATGATGATGATGATGATGATGAGCATGACGACTATGATGATGATGATGATGATGATGACGACGACTATGATGATGATGATGACCACGATGATGATGACCATGATCAACATGATGATGATAACGATGAACAATGATGATGATGGTGATGATGATGATGTTGAGCATGATGACAATGACCACGACAATGATGATGATGATGATGATGATGATATTGAGCATGGTGACTATGATGATGATGATGACCACGATGATAATGAAGAATGATGATGATGATGATGATGATGATGATGACTTGAATGATGATGATGACCACGATGATGATGACCATGATCAACAATGATGATGATGATGATGATGTTGAGTATGATGATGATAATGATGAACAATGATGATGATGGCGATGATGATGATGATGATGATGATGATGAATGATGATGATGATGATGACCATGATGATGAACAATGATGATGATGATGATGATGATGATGATGATGATGATGACCACGATGATGATGACCATGATGATGATGATAATGATGAACAATGATGATGCTGATGATGATGTTGAGCATGATGACAATGACCACGACAATGATGATGATGATGATGAAGATTGATGATGATGATGATGATGATGATGATGATGATGATGATGAGCATGACGACTATGATGATGATGATGATGATGATGACGACTATGATGATGATGATGACCACGATGATGATGACCATGATGATGATGATAACGATGAACAATGATGATGATGGTGATGATGATGATGATGAGCATGATGACAATGACCACGACAATGATGATGATGATGATGAAGAATGACGATGATGATGATGATGATGATGATGATGATGATGACCACGATGAAAATGAAGAATGATGATGATGATGATGATGACCATGATGATGATGATGATAATGAACAATGATGATGATGATGATGATGATGATGATGATAATGACTTGAATGATGATGATGACCATGATGAACAATGATGATGATGACGATGATGTTGAGCATGATGACTATGATGACAATGATGATGATGATGATGATGATAATGAAGAATGATGACGATGACCACGATGATGATGACCATGATAATGATGAACAATGATGATGGTGATGATGATGATGTTGAGCATGATGAATATGATGATGATGATGACCACAATGATGACGACGACGATGATGATGATGTTGAGCATGATGACAATGACCACGACAATGATGATGATGAACAATGATGATGATGATGATGATATTGAGCATGATGACTATGATGATGATGATGACCACGATGATAATGAAGAATGATGATGACGATGATGACCACGATGATAATGACCATGATGATGATGATGATGATGAACAATGATGATGATGATGATGACCATGATGACTATGATGATGATGATGATGACCATGATGATGATGATAATGATGAACAATGACGATGATGTTGAGCATGATGACAATGACCACGACAATGATGATGATGATGATGATGATGATGATGATATTGAGCATGATGACTATGATGATGATGATGATGACCATGATGACTATGATGATGATGATGATGACCATGATGAAAATGAAGAATGATGATGATGATGATGATGACCACGATGATGATGATGATAATGAACAGTGATGATGATGATGATGATGATGATGATGATGATAATGACTTGAATGATGATGATGACCATGATGATGATGACCATGATCAACAATGATGATGATGATGATGTTGAGTATGATGACTATGATGATGATGACCACGATGATAATGAGGAATGATGATGATGATGATGACCACGATGATGATGACCATGATGATGATGATGATGATGTGATGACCACGATGATGATGACCATGATGATGATGATAATGATGAGCAATGATGATGATGGTGATGATGATGATGTTGAGCATGATGACAATGACCACGACAATGATGATGATGATGATGATGACCACGATGAAAAAGAAGGATGATGATGATGATGATGATGACCACGATGAAAAAGAAGGATGATGATGATGATGATGATGACCACGATGAAAAAGAAGGATGATGATGATGATGATGATGACCACGATGAAAAAGAAGGATGATGATGATGATGATGATGACCACGATGAAAAAGAAGGATGATGATGATGATGATGATGACCACGATGAAAAAGAAGGATGATGATGATGATGATGATGACCACGATGAAAAAGAAGGATGATGATGATGATGATGATGACCACGATGAAAATGAAGAATGATGATGATGATGATGATGACCACGATGATGATGATGATAATGAACAATGATGATGATGATGATGATGATGACAATGACTTGAATGATGATGATGACCACGATCAACAATTATGATGATGATGATGTTGAGTATGATGACTATGATGATGATGATGATGACCACGATGATAATGAGGAATGATGATGATGATGATGACCACGATGATGATGACCATGATGATGAATAATGATGATGCGACTATGATGATGATGATGACCACGATGATGATGACCATGATGATGATGATAATGATGAACAATGATGATGATTGTGATGATGATGATGATGATAATGATGAATGATGATGATGATGATGACCATGATGATGATGATAATGATGAACAATGATGATGATGGTGATGATGATGATGATGATAATGATGAATGATGATGATGATGATGACCATGATGATGATGATGACCATGATGATGAACAATGATGATGATGATGATGATGATGACCATGATGACTATGATGATGATGATGACCATGATGATGATGATAATGATGAACAATGATGATGCTGATGATGATGTTGAGCATGATGACAATGACCACGACAATGATGATGATGATGATGATGATGATGATGAAGATTGATGATGATGATGATGACGACGATGATGATGATGAGCATGACGACTATGATGATGATGATGATGATGACGACGACTATGATGATGATGCTGACCACGATGATGATGACCATGATCAACATGATGATGATAATGATGAACAATGATGATGATGGTGATGATGATGAACAATGATGATGATGACCATGATAATGATGATGATTCAAACAATGATGATGATGATGATGTTGAGCATGATGACTATGATGATGATGACCACGATGATGATGATGATGACTATGAGCATGATGATGATAGAGTGAGGGGGGTATTATAGAGAGAGACTTGGTTACTAGAGACGTAAGGGGTGGTGGGTTAATCTAATGGATCACATACATTAGGGGGGGGGGTAACTATTTAAAACATTTATTTATTCTACATTGTATTCGTTGGTATAGCCGTGCACCAAACACATTTATTTCTGGTCACTAATATCGTGTGCGCATTATAGATCTACAAAACGCGTGCACGTTATGTAGAAATAAAATGCGTGCGCGTTATGGACTGTTAAAAACATAGAACTGTCTTTATCCGACAGTATCTTAACTCTGTCCAAACATTTTCAGAATATCGCACGATTTTTTCGAAAGAGAACAAGCCCGCCATTACAATTTTTCCATTCATACACCATCTCTATCAATTTTTGGTTATGCAGGTGCAAGATTGAGGACATATTTCATGGTTGATCAGTGTGGTGTTGGGTTATGTGATGAGATTTGAAGAAGATAATAAGCAAAATTGAAGAATCTTCAATTGAAGAACACACAAAAAATAAGGTATTTTGAGCTATTCATTTTGTTTATAATTGAGCACACAAGATAAGATATCAAGCTTCAAGACCATTTGATGGTGATGTTGTTTATACACTATTTTACAAAAGAAGCAATTTGAGAAACAATTTATGAGTTAACTTTCATTTGCTTACTAGTGAAAAGCACCAAAGCTAAACTTTCTCATTCATCATTGTTTTGATGAGAAATATGAACTATTGAGAAGGAAGATTGAAGCACCGTGAAGGATCTATAGTTATAAAGCACTAAAACTTGTAATTGAAGAGTAGAAAAAACACAATTTATTGAATTGATCATTGTGGTGATGGGGAATGTACGTAACCGAGCAAGAAAATCATCAAGGAAGAAGAGACCTCAAGAAGTCATTGAAGAAGAGAAAGAAAAGAAAAGAGTAGACATGATGAATCGGAGGCTTTCTTTGGAAACTAATCCAAATCCAATATAGAGGATACCATGGTTCATCTTATTAATCCACAACAAGAAAAAAGAAAGCATTCACTAGAGGGGCCTTCAAGTTCCACAATAGTTGTTGAACAAGCAAAACGTAGGTGCTCATTATGGGATGTTTCAATTCCCACTTCAAGTCAAATAGATAACTTACAATCTCAAGATCAAGCTCATGAAGAAACACAAAATTTGTTCCCCTCTTGTCGTTATACAAGTGAGCAAGTCAGAGAGGCGTTGGACATGGAGCCTACTGTTGAAAAAGAAAATATTGGACTTCCACCATCCAACTACCAGGAAGAGAATGAAGGAGAACAAGCTACAACTGAAACATCAGTTCATGTTGGTGATGCGCTACATGGTACACTTCCACCCTCCTATCCTCAACTAGCAAGCACACCGCGTCGAAGAACTCCGAAGCGTATTCAAGTTGATGAAAGTCTCCTCAATTCCATTGAAGGTACGCTATCTAAACGTAGTATTGCTTATCAAACTCAACAGATACTTGATAAATATTTTGATTCTAAATCTGATGGAGATAAATGTAGATTATTTTTATCATTGTTGAAATCTAGGAGCATGAATATTGCTAGGAAAAAGTTAGGGATAAAGATGGTAAAGAATTCTGGACCAAGTTCTCATATAGTTAAAAGCTTAGTAGATTCCTTTGGTAAAATTGGTAAGAAGACACGCTCAAAGGACCGCAATGCGGCTCGTCGTGTGTTGTCACAAGCAATTGTAAATAGGAACACCAAGCTCCTTCATTTTCTCAAGCCTACATGCAAAATAGTTAATTTGAATGTAAAAACCCTCCGTAGGTATTCTATTAGAAGAGAACATCTTGACACAACCGATCAGACAGATTTTTGGGCCTTTATTGGTCGGTTGCCACGTCATGACATGAAGCTTGTTGATGCAGTAAAGGGACTAGTGCATAGTTTTTGGCATGATCACACAAGGTCTTCTTCAAACCGGAAGGATGTACTAAAACTGAGAATGGGTTCAAAGGATCGTGAACCGCATATTAAACATCTTCTTGATATAACACAGACAGAACTATACGAGAGATTCAGGAATGAATATAAAGAATTAAACTTGGGGCAGAGATCTTTTGAGAAATGTAAGCCCTGGTATGTTAGAATAAATACTCTTCGTAACACTTGTTGTTGTAGATATCATGTATAATATGAATATTACTATGAAACATTTTCATACATTGCTCGTGTGTTGCATACTAACCATGTGCAAGATTGCTCCCTGACAATACCACCGACTTCATCAAGAGAATTCATTCATAGCATCATGTGCAATAGGCCTGAGGGGCAAACATACTATGCAAAATCTTGTTTGGATGGAACATGCTCCAACTATGCTGGAATGAGATTATTGAGCCAATGTATGCACGAGAGTGGAGACAGTGAATTTGGAAATATGGTAATAGACATGAAAAGTTTCCAATATATTAGCTATGAAATAGTTCCAGGGAAAGAAAGCAAAAAGATACAATTGGTGACATCTCAGGTTTGCATAAATATCAATAAATTTATGTTTGAACAGTTACATTTCAATCGTTACTTGCCCAAAAAAACTAATGTTGAGACCATTTCTTGTCACCAGGTAAAAGTTAGTGACTTCGTCAAGGAATTTATTGAAAAGACACATCAATATGTTCAGCATGTCCACTTGGCCCGATGGCAGGATGAGAAGTTTAGAATATGTAGAGATACATTTCCCCGTGGTACTATACTGTCAGTTGTTGATTTTGTCGAGAACTACACTCTGCAACCTAAAAATGAGATCCAAAGTCAGTATTATCACTCTGAGCAGGTTTCCTTGATGGTCCATATCACATATAGGCATGGCCCAAATAGCACTGAAGAGCAAAGAGAAATTCTGAAGGAATATCACTTCTACGTAAGTGATGATAGGTGCCATGACTTCCACTATGTACATAATTGCTTCATCATGTTCTATGATCACTTGAAGGAAAGGAACATACAGATGGATCGACACTAGATTTGGTCTGATGGATGTGCTGGTCAGTTTAAAAATGCACGCATATTTCAATGGTTGTGTTTATCGCATAAAAACCACAAAGTGCCACATATGTGGAACTATTTCGAGACTGGGCATGGTAAAGGAGAGCATGATGGAGCCGGAGCATGTGTCAAAACAACGCTACGAAGAGAGGAATTGAAACTATCTACAGAATCTACTATTCGAAATGCGCAATCTATAGTCCGGTGGTGCACGTCAGTAATGGGAGAGGAATCAGCTATGCGAGTAGAATCCACAAGAAAGAGACATGTGGAGAGATTTTTTTGGGAGGTGGTAGACATAGATCGTTCACATGCATGGGAATGCAAGACCGTGCCTGGTACTCGTGGATTTCATTCGGTTCGAAGCTCAGGTAACCCAGTATTTGAAATTTGGACTAGAAAACTCGCTTGTTTTTGCCCGCCTTGCTGTGATGGTGACTGGGATGGGTGTGAATCGTTGGATTGGGTTGATGGATGGGATCGCGTATCACTTCCACTTGATCAGCATGCAATTGTTGAGTTAACTCCTTTGGAAGAAGACCAATCATCTATTTCTACAGATTTTGATCATGTCTCAGACCTTGTACAACCTGGTATGATGCATTTCATTAACATGTTTTTGGTTATTTACGTAATCTTAAAATGCACATTAATGGCCTTGTATCACACGAAAAGTATTTTGATCATATACCTACAATCATATTATGCAGGGCACATATACGCAATGGTTTCCTCAAAAGATAGTGAATGGGCTGGTGATTACTGGTTGGCACGTTGTATAGAGGGAAAGCAAACCCTCAATATGTCCATGACTGATGATGAAAACAACCACTTCCCAATCGGGTCTATAGTTGTTAAAGGTGAATACTTGACACAGGACAACAATGCAAGAAAGAGGGGCGGATATGTTTACAGGTATTAAAAACCAGGTGCGAGTGTGTACCACTTTACCAACTTGATCATTGGTACAAACATCCAGGTACGAACAATGCCTAGCCGAAATTCATCGAAGGTACGCTACTTCTTACCAGATATAGAGCACGAGAGACTAATGGAGACCATCCTTATAAGAGATGATGCAGAGGGCTTGGTTGTATGATAGTAGGTGGGATCTAGTATGATGAGGTATGTTACATACTCTTAATACTATACTATTTGTAATTGAATATTGATATATGCTCAATTTTCTCATGTACATGTTTTTTTATGAATATGTCAATTTTTTGTTCTTGATATGCCACATTTTCGTTTAATAAAACCTAAGATTATGAATGATCATGTCAATATCAATAACAAGTACAATGAAAATGTCCAAATTGTGAATGCGCATAAGTAGATTATAAATGTGCATTGTAAATGTGCATAAGTAGATTATGTAAATGTCCAAATTGTGAATGTGCATAAGTAAATGTCCAAATTGTGAGTGTGCATTGTAAATGTGCATAAGTAGATTATGTAAATGTCCAAATTGTGAATGTGCATAAGTAAATGTCCAAATTGTGAGTGTGCATTGTAAATGTGCATAAGTAGATTATGTAAATGTCCAAATTATGAATGTGCATGCATGAATCTTGCACAAATGCTTGATTGCATTATGTGAATGTTTGTTTGTGCTAGTTATGTATTTATCGTAAAAAATGTTTCATTGCAATGAATACATTAACCATTAAAATGATTGAATCATTAGTATGTCTTGATTTTGAGATCATTAGTTTGTAGTAAGAGTGCTAGTTTCATGTAGTAAACCCTAGTTTGTAGGCTATGCACTAGTTTGTAGGAGCCCTAGCTTGTATGCAAACCCTAGCTTGTATGTAAACCCTACCTTGTAGTAAGAGTGCTAGTTTCGTGTAGTAAACCCTAGTTTGTAGGCTATGCACTAGTTTGTAGGAGCCCTAGCTTGTATGCAAACCCTAGCTTGTATGTAAACCCTAGCTTGTAGTAAGAGGATGACCGTCTTAGAAATTTTAAATGGTCCATGTGACCTTTATTGAGAGTTTGAGAGGGTCTATCATAGCTCATTGAAAATATGTTTTTGTCATATCAAATGGGTTATTTCATAGAACTTCATTTTACTTCTTGGTTTGGGAGACATTGTTAATTGAAGCTCTACAAGTATTTGCCGCAATAAGCTTACACATACCTTGAGTTTCAACAAACATTTTCTCATTCATTAAGCTACTACATAATAAACTCCATATGTCAATGAAAATATCTCTCCGATATCTAAGCTACTACATAATAAAATCCATATATCAATGAAAATATCTCTCCGATATCTAAAATGGGTTTTTCACAGAACTTCATTCGCTTCTTGGTTTGGGAGATATTATCAATTGAAACTTTGCAGGTATTTGACACAAGAAGACCACATGTACTTTGAGTTTTAGTAGATATTTTTTCACTCCTTAGACTACTACAAAACAAAATCCATATACCGATGGAAAGAGCTATTCGATTTCACAAATGGGTCTTCAATGGAATTTGGTTTCCTTCCATGTAGCAAAAGTTATGAACAAATTTATAGCAAGACATCAACTACCCCAAAATTCATGAATTTTCCATATGTTTATTTAGGATGTTAATGGCCACATAGCTCCTTTATCTTATTGTGACAACAATATGTTTGAGACAATTTCTTGATGGCAGAAATTTAGTGCTTTGTTTGGCACCATATATTCATGATGGGGAGACCATATTACATTCATATTGTGCTTTTTTTAGCAATTGTTGAACTTGAAGGTCATTGATTGTCTAGTGGCTATGCACTAGTTTGTAGAAGCCCTGGCTTGTATGTAAACCCTAGCTTGTAGTAAACCTTAGCTTCTATGAAAACCATAGCTTGTAGTAAGAGTCCTAGTTTCGTGTAGTAAACCCTAGTTTGTAGAAGCCCTAGCTTGTATGTAAACCCTAGCTTGTATGCAAAACCCTAGACTGTAGTAAGAGTGCTAGTTTCATATAGTAAACTCTAGTTTGTAAGCTATGCACTAGTTTGTAGGGTTTCTATGGTTTAGAGTAAAAACTAGGGTTTAACCTACAGACTAGGATTTCCACAATCTCAGGCTTAAACTATAAACACGAGTTTATACTACAAACTAGGGTTTATACTAGCTCGTATGCAATTCCTAGCTTGTAGTAAAAGTGTCCCTGAACGACATTTTCATGCGACTTGCATCTCATTGTAACTCGACAACCAGAGGTCGGATCGATGAACCATTGAATCCATTGGTCTCCTGGCATGCCATTACCTCTAGGTGGCCCTCTCCCTCGTGTCCTTGTGGCCCAATGACGCCGTTGTACAGTCATTTCCTAAACTAGTTTTTTGCCCAGTGCACTTCAATGCAAATCTGGCATTGGTGGGTCAACTCTGAAAAACCTTAGACCGAGCAAGTGTTGGTGGTATACCCACGTCGGCATTGCCCATACACGCTTGCAGGAGCCGACGACACGCACTTTCGTCGCTTCGTTTGGTTTTTTGCTCCCGGACCAAGATTGACCAATTGTCCTTGAACGACATTTTCATGCGACCTGCAACTTGACATAACTCGGCAACCGGAGGTCGGATCGACGAACCGTCAAATCCGTTGGTCTCTTGGCATGCCATTACCCCTAGGTGGCCCTCTCCCTCATGTCCTCGTGGCCCAATGACGCCGTTGTACAGTCATTTCCTAAACTAGTTTTTTGCCCAGTGCACTTCAATGCAAATCTGGCATTGGTGGGTCAACTCTGCAAAACCCTAGAGCAAGCAAGTATTGGTGGTCTACCTACGTCGGAATTTCCCATACACACTTGCAGGAGCCGACGGCACGCACTCTCGTCGCTCCGTTTGGTTTTTTGCTCCCGGACCAAGATTGACCAATTGTCCTTGAACGACATTTTCATGCGACCTGCAACTTGACATAACTCGGCAACCGGAGGTCAGATCGACGAACCGTTGAATCCGTTGGTCTCTTGGAATGCCATTACCCCTAGGTGGCCCTCTTCCTTGTGTCCTCGTGACCCAATGACGCCGTTGTACAGTCATTTCCTAAACTAGTTTTTTGCCCAGTGCACTTCAATGCAAATCTGGCATTGGTGGGTCAAATCTGCAAAACCCTAGACTGAGCAAGTGTTGGTGGTCTACCCACATTGGCATTGCCCATATACACTTGCAAGAGCCGACGGCACGCACTTTCGTTGCTCCGTTTGGTTTTTTGCTCCCGGACCAAGATTGACCAATTGTCCTTGAACGACATTTTCATGCGACCTGCAACTTGACATAACTTGGCAACCGGAGGTCGGATCGACGAACCGTCAAATCCGTTGGTCTCCTGGCATGCCATTACCCCTAGGTGGCCCTCTCCCTCGTTTCCTCGTGGCCCAATGATGCGCGTTGTACAGTCATTTCCTAAACTAGTTTTTTGCCCAGTGCACTTCAATGCAAATCTGGCATTGGTGGGTCAACTCTGTAAAAACCTAGACCGAGCAAGTGTTGGTGGTATACCCACGTCGGCATTGCCCATACACACTTGCAGAACCTGATGGTACACACTTTCGTCACTCCGTTTGGCTTTTTGCTCTCGGACCAAGATTGACTAATTGTCCTTGAATGACATTTTCATGCGATCTGCAACTTGACATAACTCGGAAACCGGAGGTCGGATCGACGAACTGTCGAATCCGTTGGTCTCCTGGCATGCCATTACCCCTAGGTGGCCCTCTCCCTCGTGTCCTCGTGGCCCAATGACTCCGTTGTATAGCCATTTCCTAAACTAGTTTTTTGCCCAGTGCACCTTAATGCAAATCTGGCATTGGTGGGTCAACTCTGCAAAAACCTAGACCGAGCAAGTGTTGGTGGTCTACCCACATCAGCATTGCCCATACACACTTGTGGGAGCTGACGGCACGCACTTTCGTTGCTCCGTTTGGTGTTTTGCTCCCAGACCAAGATTGACCAATTGTCCTTGAACGACGTTTTCATGCGACCTGCAACTTCACATAACTCGGCAACCGGAGGTCAGATCGACGAACCGTCGAATCCATTGGTCTCCTGGCATGCCATTACCCCTAGGTGGCCCTCTCTCTCATGTCCTCGTGGCCCAATGATGCCGTTGTATAGTCATTTCCTAAACTAGTTTTTTGCCCAGTGCACTTCAATGCAAATCTGGCATTGGTGGGTCAACTGTGCCCAATGCACTTCCTATAATCTGTAATGTGGACCCACCTCATTACTAGACCTGGGATGTTTGTCATCGATAGCTAAAAAATATGTATCTCAAGTTACCATCAACCCTAGCGGATTATCATTGCCCAACTCAAGGGTGGTCTTCAAATAGAAAAGTAGAAACCTTTGGAGAATCTACAGTTGGGTGGAGCATTGTTATTGCCATTCAGCCACCCATGGCTAACAATTTACCTTGTGAAAGTTATTTTCTTAACTATTGTAACGTTGCAAAGAATTTGAGATTTGATATGTGATTTATAGTTGTTTATATGTTAAATTTATGTCCATTGTCCTTTCTAGTAATGTTTTATGTTGGGCTTTCCTATATATGTACATCTATAATTTGTACTCATGAACTTATGTTGGAAATATTGATCCTCTAAAGGTCCAAAGATGAACGATGGCAAGATACCAAGTTTGATCCTTTTGTGATACATGATGAGCATTATATGTTATATTAAAGTTCCATGTATTCCATTGAAATGTGATAATCATGTGCTGGGAAGAATTAAATATGTTATTGGATGAGAGTCCTCGTATAATTCATGTTGTTGGTTGAATCTTTTATGTAGTAATTTGATATTTTTCTATGTATGCATGGCTATTTTCACTCCAATGAGTTATGTCAAACGTTTGATTAGGCTTTCCTAGTCTGCTATATATTGTTGAACCAATGAGTTATGTCAAACATTGAACCAGAACATAACATTTCTTTTGTCACCATTACATGGATCAATGCTCTTATACTTACTAAACACATTGATGCTCTTATTGATACAAAATTCTAGTTATTGAACACATACAAACTTTTATTTACTGAACAAATTGATGCTCTTATTGATACACAATTCACTTATGCCCTTATAGATGTTGTACAC
>LPNX010217721.1:92064-180298 GCA_001517045.1 Pseudotsuga menziesii | reverse complement strand
CATCATCTTTGGTTGGTTGGTGTTTTGGCTATGAGATGGTTGTTTATTTTTTTATGGTTTTTATTGCATTTACAAATAAAAAATGGTAATTTAAGTATCAAATTGAAAAAAAAAGCTATGGGTGAATGAATTACCTATTAATATGACGATTCACCGAAGGATTTGTCTTCAAATCGAGGAATGGGCACTCTTCCAAGCTCCTAGGGCATGGGCATGCCGTCGTTTTCGCGATCCTGTTTGGTGAAAACGACTCTCGGGTCAGGACTGTGTGTTTTTTTTTTTTAGATTTACAAAATGCGCATGCGTTATAGAGTTACAAAACGCGTGTGCGTTATGTAGTTCTATAATGCGTGCGCGTTATTGTTACCTGGCCTACATGTCTGTTGACATGTCAGGCTCGGATTTACTATTCCAAGTGCTATGGAAGAGGAGCGCGTTCTTTTTCTATGTAACGTGATCATGTTCCTAAAAAGTAAGATTGCATCTAAAAGGTCCCTCAACTTCTTGCACACACCCATGTATTTCTGATATTTCGACTTACATAGAATATGGAAATGATATTACATATACATACATCATATATAAAATCTTGGACATCAAATATATGCAGCAAAGCGCAAGCACCACTCAAACAAGTGCGCCCTCAACATGAGAGTGTGAGGGAATGGAGAAGAAGGAACGAGAGAATATGGAGATAGATGAGAATTTGAACTGTATGGAACTTCAAACTTCAACATGCAAAAAAAACCTTCATTAAGCTCCAAATAGAGGTCTTAATGGCCTATCCATCAACCAACTTGTAAAGGAATCCAACTCCCTCAAAATTGGTTCACAATGGGGGAGAGTGAACACTCACTGGAAAAAGCTCTCCCAAATGCCAAAGAAAAATTAACAAATGATCAAAATCCATTATAATTCCTTATGACATCCTTTTATTAACTTTATGATGCCTCCTAAGGTTTAATTTATCTATGTGGGATTCCTCCAACTCATCTTAGTGGTTTAGTAACTCCTATGACACTTGTCTTCCTCTTCATGCTCCATTCTTTCCCCAATTCGAATGGATGCCTCTAACTCCCGAATTTGACCTCTTGGTGGCTAATTTTATCCCCGTCATGTCATATTTTTCATATTTCTACAATCAGGTTTTTCTTTTTCATAGTTGTCATAGAATCTTTCATAATTTGTTGTCATAGAGTGCATGGAATCTCCTTCCAAGTGGCACACATTGTCTTCTAGTCTCTTCCTCTTCCAAGGGAGTTACTCTCCTTTATTAATTCGAATTCCTTGCATCATTATATGATATTTGACACCACATCACCCTACAATAATGTTACATTACCCATGGGTTCGAATTTGGATGAAGATCATGCCAAGTGTGTGGGGAATCTAGTCACCTAAAGGCTCCACAAGATTCCAAGTGTCTTCATGAACCAATGCCACCTTATTTTCTTAGAATTTATTATTTATGTGACCCATTTAAATGTGAATATGGTAAACTAAAGTCCTTTTGGGTTCCATATCCCATTTATTACAAAATTTATGTCTACATCTCAACCTAGGGAACTAGTAGGTTGGTGAAACATTATTTACAAGTAGTCTTATTTGAATGGGGACATGGCATAAATTTTGGCCCATGTTTCACATGATGATGTGCTAAAAATT
The DNA here is from genome assembly GCA_001517045.1 of Pseudotsuga menziesii. Taxonomy (NCBI): domain Eukaryota; kingdom Viridiplantae; phylum Streptophyta; class Pinopsida; order Pinales; family Pinaceae; genus Pseudotsuga; species Pseudotsuga menziesii. The sequence continues at coordinate 178,633 of LPNX010217721.1, read as the reverse complement.
CCTCTACTTCATGATCTGGTTGGTCCACTTCCAGTGCATGTGCTCTCCTTGTCATGTTCTTTCCTAGTTCAGTCTCATCGAATTGACATTTCTTGGTGTTAAGTTTTGTGCAAATATGTTGAGCTTTGATCTTTAATTCTTTTAAGTGCATAGATACTGAATACTTGAATCAATAGAAAATTCGATCACATAAAAAATTCAACCATAACACAAGATGTACCCTTGGGAAAACCTTCAAAACAATGAGGATGAAAAAGCCCAACAAATATTCAGAGTATAATATGATAGATATAAGATAATGTCTTTTAAAATACCAAATTGATTTTGGAAGATAAGAGATCACAAAACACCCTCAGTGTAGGTACAGAGCAATAAAGAAGAGATATCAATCATATGAAATTTGCAATAAGTTCAATACATTATATAACTTTTCAAATCATTTCCATGCAAGGAATAGCGAATCACTACATGGGGAATCAACCTCCCATGCAAACTATGACGAATTTTCTTCTTGGAAAATTGAGTTTTGCTTTGGTTTCTTCAATCCTACATAACGTTAATGTGTAATGCCTTTCTTCTTTGACATTAAATTATGCTTTATTGTATTCAGAGTGAACTTGCCTCATAATTTGATGCATGATCACTTAGTTAGTATGATGACATAAGTGTCATCATGCAATAGTCTTAACTCAAGTGTCAAAACATAAGTGTTGTCTTTTAGTTTAACTAAAGTGTTGTCGTGAAAAAACACTTTAGCTAACTAGGTCCTTTTATTAACACTTTAGTTAACTATTCTTAACCAAAATCATGTTGAACGATTTACTGAAGTGGCCACTGTGAGTTATCCTTTAATTAACAGATGTATACATTGTTGCTTTACATGAAGCTTAAGAATATTTAACTGAGGCATGCATTGTTACTCTAACTGAAGCTTTCACTGAGACATACATTGTTACTTTAACTGAATCTTTAATTGAAGCTTTAACAATTCAAGTTCACTTTAGTCAATTGAAGTCTCTTAAGTATATCAAATTCTCTTGTTCTCTGTGCATTTATATTTATCTCTTATCTTTTACTGCATGGTTGATATGTGCTAACCTTAATGATCTATCATATCATATTATACCAAGAATATTTATTGGATGTTGTGATCATATTATATTACTTCAGACAAAATGACCATATGCTAAAGTAATTCACTCTAGAGGTGGTCAGTCTCTAAAGGAGACTTAATAGTAATCAATGACCATGGTTAGTAATACATCACACAACATTAATGCTTCAACATGCAAAGCATTACCTCTATAACTGGAGGTCCACCTCATGGGTACATACCTATAACTGGAGGTCCACATGAGAATATGAATTGACACAAAAGTATTCTAAAAAGACTTTACAACATCATCAATTTGATTAATTAAAGCATTCATCTCAACACATGAGGAATAAACTTTATATGGAAGGATTAGTCATTCTTGCGTCCAACTCAAGAATTCTACTCCAAGTACTTGAGTCCAACTTGGGTTCCTTACCTCAACATACGAGGCCCAATCTTGGATGCACACAAGATTGGAGTAATGAAGGACATCAAGTTGTCCTTCATCGAATCATAGATGACCCGTTTGGATTTATCTTGGTTCGTCTTGAAGTTGATGCACTTTGCATTAGATGTAGGATCCTCCACCATAGTAGATACTTAGCTATCCAAGTTATGTTCCTCTAGGATGTTCAGAACCCTGGCCTTCCAAGTATTGAAATACAAAGTGCCCTCAAGTCGGTCTTTCGGTCATACTGAGATCGATGCCATTGCCTTCAATTATTGTGCTCAACTCCTCATGATCTACATATACTAATTTTTTATTTCCAAATCTTAGCTCCTTCACGCCCTGAGCTTTGATACCATAATGAATTTTGTACAAATATGTTGATCTTTGATCTTTAATTCTTTTAAGTGCAGAGATACTAAATACTTGAATCAATAGAACATTCAATCACATAAAACATTCAATCATAACAAACGATATACCCAGGAGAAAACCATCAAAACAATGAGGATGAAAAAACCAACCAAACCTTTAGAGTATAATATGATAGATAGCGGTGAATGTATTTTACAATAGCATATTGCTTTTGAAAGATAAGAGATCACAAAAAAACCTTAGTGTAGATACATAGCAATAAAGAAGAGATATCAATTAGATGAAATTTGCAATGATTTCAATACATTATATAACTTGTCAAATTAGTTCCATGTAAGGAATAGCGAATCCTTGCATGGGGGACTAGCCTACCATGCAAACTATGGTGGATTTCCTTCTTGGAGAATTGAGCCGTACTTTGGTTTCTTCAATCCTGCACAACAATAATGTGCAATGCATTTCTTCTTTGCCATTAAATAATGCTCTACTATCTTCAGAGTGAACATGCCTCATAATTGGATGTAGGGTCACTTAGTTAGTATGCTAACTTAAGTTGCATCATGCAATAGCCTTAACTCAAGTGTCAAAACTTAAGTGTTGTCTTTTAGTTTATTTAAAGTTCCATCTTTTAGTTTAACTAAAGTGTCTTCATGTGAAAACACTTTAATTAACTAGTTCATTTTATTAGCACTTTAATTATGTAACATACCCATTACCCTCATTAGCCTATTGGGTACACGGGGTATAATTTTTTTCCCTTTAAACTCCATGTTAACCAACCAAACATGTTAGTTGTAATGATAAATGAGTCATTTTAACCAAGTATATTCCAATTGCACCACACACACACACACAAACACACACAAACACACACATATATATATGAACATAGTATTTATTCAACTAACATATAATACTTGAGGTATCAACTAGATTGGGGACATAACACTTATATACTACATCTAATGCAGGGCACATCAACTTGGATTTAGCTCTTTTTTGACTCCTAAAAGAATGAAAAGATTGTTGAGCTGTATCCTTTCATGCTCGCTAAAGTATTTGAAAGGGTGTTTATGTGGCCTCGTTTATCTCTTTTTTCGAACTACATAGACTATTAAAAGAAAAGAAACACCTTGGCACCTTCAAGTCATGATCGTTTCTATTCGTATACTTTTATGCTTTGTCAGACACTGGGACCATAGTTTACAAAAAATCTCATCATGGGTTGTCTTTAAGATCTGTTCCAATCCTTTAATCAAGAAAAGATTGCCGAGTAAACTTGGTTTTGTTCATGCTCATAAAATTATTTGAATGGCCGTCTAATCAGTATAGGTTTATCCTTTTTTGTCTTGATTGGACTACCTACGGTAAATAAGTCTCTCTTCCCATATGGTTGGGATCAGAGTTGTCCTTTGAATACTTTTATCCTTTTTTGGGCTTGGGAGACTATTTACTAAAAATAGACCACACTGGAATCTTCTTCCCATTTTCAGACTCTCTAAAAATGAAAACACCATTGAGCATTTACCTTCTTGGGCTCGCTAAAAATACACGAGATCGTATCACATCAAGCTTACTTATGTCCCTTCTTCATACTCCTTAAACTATGAAGAAGGCCCAAACAATGTCTTTAGGTGCCACCACATATGATCTCACATTATGACAGCTTTCCCCCATTGGGTCACCTTTGTTTAGAGTGCTCTGCAATGACTCTCCCTTGGATCCCCTGGATATCACTATTCCAGTTACTCCCCAAGTATTTCCCATTGCAGTTATCTTCCTGGTTCAACTATGATCCCTTTCCCATGAGTTAGTTTCATTTGATGTCAGGTCACCCCTGCCATCATACTCTGAACAAATGAAGTTTGAATCCCTTGTACTCCCCTGCCCCTGTTCTCCCATTCAGTGTGCCAGTCCCTTGATTGTTCCACATATATGGTTATCCCCCTCGTGCTTCTATCAAGGAAACATAATTGCCTTGATTAGTTGCAGGTCTCCCTCTGTCGACATCAACACATATATTCTAGAGGATAGACCTAGATGTCCCTATATCCTGGTTTCATCCACCTCATTGATGAGTTCCTTGGACCACTTGAAAGGAGTCATTAGTGCCTTTCGGGTTTGTTGCATCTCACATGCTCGACTTTAGCTACATCATCACACGTTGATATTCGTACAAGGTATTGATCCATTCATTCTTTGGTCGAAGACCCCAGTTGTCACCTGACTCTAACACATTGGTGAGTCTACTATGGGACCCATATAGTCTCATGTCCCTTGTGATTTTTGGGTTGAGTTGGTGACAGTGTTTGGAATCCCCTCAGTCTCATGCTTTCATGTATCTCCAATATTTGATGCTATATATTGTACCATCGAGATTTTGACTCTCAGTCATTGAGTCCATCCAGCTATGTACACCTCTATACCCAACAGAGCATTAGTTGTGATGATATTGCATTCTATGAGAATTCCATTGTTCATATGTATCAGGTCTTTAGATCAACAATTGTATTTAGCCTCCCATTGAGGCCACCATTATGTATCACTAGTTGTATATGTATTGATCAACTCCCATTATTTGAGCCTTGATCCCCATTATTTATTTTTTGAGACATTTTTATGAGCATGTGTATGCCCGCCTCGTCCATTACATGTATGAGATTATATGTACCTCACCCATTTTTGAGAAGTAATAAAAAACCAAAATCCACTGTATTTCAAACAAGGATACTCCACTTCTCCACAGTCCTATCTAGTATCTCCACCATTCTCACCATTTTCCTATGATCCTATGATGTCTATCAACTATACGATGAGCTCCTTCCCTCACACATCGGGGGGCAATCTGTTAACACTAAAAATTGCTCACCTATCTCTCCATGGTCTAAACCATAATCATACATCATATTCCCACCATTATTTCCTCCATTTTGACCTTCACAATTGTATTTCCACTAAATATGGTCCAAAACATAATTATTCATTTCCCATAAATGAAGGGAAGATGAGTATTAATTGTGATTTATCCCCACTCTCTCCAAAAAAGGGTAAAAACCTGTAAAAATGAGAATGGGTAAAAAAACCATAGATAAATACCATGGAAAATAAAATACCATGGGTCAAAAACCCTAGGACCATACTATAAATACATTGTGAAGGGCTCCTCGAAAACACCTTTTGGCCATTCCAGAAGCACTTTTGGTCACCCTTTGCCATTTACTCTCAGTCACATCATACAAATTTCTCCATTATTCCCATATTTTTCCACGCCATTCCTCACGGTGTATGTTGAGCTTGCTCCATACCCATTTGGATCCATTCCCCATCTGACAACTAGCTGTGGAAGAGACTGGAGACCAAAACCATGGAGTCACGGGACCATTTCCTAGGATGACTACGGTGGCCCAACTTCAAAAGAAAGGTGTGTTCATTGTTATTTCTCGCATTAGTTAGTAGCATATATTTGAAAAACCCTAAAAGTATTGTTTTTGTTGTCTTGTTTCTTTTTGTTATTGTTGAACTCTACCCTATGACCGACATTGTCTAGGGTTGGTGCTTTTGCACATAGTAGGGGAGTAATCCCCACCACAAAGATCATTTTCAATCCATATGAATAATTTTTCTTTTATCATCAACAACATATTGTGCAAGTAATTAATTTAACACAACCACTACAAGAAGGGGTATAAACATGACAATTATTCTTCTGCTAGTATTTCCGAGGTATATCCAATTCTCTTTTGGTTATAAGTTTTCTTCAATTCGTTTAATTGAATAACAAGTGCATTACTCATCAAGCTTATATATATTCATATGCTATTAGTCATTCATTTAGTTGCAATCCTTACTTAGATAAATTCATATCCTTCGCTTCTTTATTCTTAATTATCAATAGATGACATGATTTAACTTTTGAAACTGATGGGATTATTATGAAAGTTTACCATACTTGCTATAAATTAATATTTAAACAATTGAATCTTAACAATCTCCTCTTATGAACTTTAATCAACTTTACTTATGCTAAGGTGTAGACATACCAAGGGGAACTTACTACTACCTTACTTAGCTATTTATCACTATTTGCAGCTATATACCTATATCTTAATAAATGCTCAGTTAAATACTTTAAAACATAAAAGTTACGTAATCATAAAAGCACCTAAAATCATAAAATCAACTAACTGAAGTAATAACAATATTTTAGTGAAAGTAACACCTAGCATAACCTCGAATAATCCCTAATAAAATCATTAGTAATATAGTTCACTAATTAGAATCATAATTTGTTTCCTTTGCATATGTAAGGATTAAGTCAATATGAAGATCAACTAGATAATATATGATCATCTTAACTCAGATTCAAAAAGAACATAAATGAAAATATTCATAAGAAATAAAAGCTATTCATATATTTCTCTTGTACCAATTCTTGACCAAACATGTCATTGTAAAACTAAACAAATAGCATATAGATGTATAAACACTTTCATGAAAGGAAAAATTTACATAAACACATGTACCATACTAACTTTCAGCATGATAACATCATATCTTAAGGACTTCATGAGTTTTACACAACAAGGTTACATCTAGAAAACATACTTATCTAGATGACTTGGTGATTGAAGACTTGACTACAAGGTTTCACCCAACCTACTAACTCTCGGTCCGGTGTATATCCTTCTTGCCAAGAGGCCACCTCTGAGATGGGTTGGAATCCACTAAGGCTAAAGTATTATTTTTATCATATTTTCTCAAGAGACTAAATGTGCATCATGACTAATATGCTGAGTATAGTTTAACCCAACCTGGGTTGACTAAGCCCCTTTTCTCCAACAAGTCTACACATAGTACACTTAACCCTTTTTAAATTAATGGAAAATACTTGAGATACACCTTTCCTTCACCATACCCTCCCATAATACAAGGAGAAAATCTAAATAATTATATTTACTTTAATAGTAAAAAAAAATATAAACCAAGATTTGACTAAAAGCTGCACCCTTTCTTAACTTTTAATCAAGCTTTAGACAAATCAAGCTTTCTATTTAAAGGAGAACCACAGAAGGATAAGGCCCAGGGATACACCGTTGTTGGCTTGTTCTACACACCTTAATACAAAATAGACCAAAATCGAGGATCCAACCCAAGGACTATACCATCGTTGATTAAATCCATACTTATATAAAATAAAAAAAATATAAATTAAAATATACAAATGTCAGGTTGTGTCCTCATTTCTAGACACCATATGCAAGAACCCTGCAAATTATACTAACTATTTTATTAAATACATACCTAACTGGCTTGCACCCTTCCCCAATAAACATGTAAAAGTATTATTTATTACAATAAACTGAGCATGTGCCCTTTCACAATTGAGCTGAGAAAAACCAAATTATAAACATTCAAACATTAACTTGTTTGTCAAATAAGTTGTGCTTGCATCCTCACCTTTCAACTCATCATATGAGCTTAGAGAAGAAACACATACAACGTAATGTATATATATGATACTTCAATATAATTTATGCAGAAAAAATAGAAGGTAAAGATTAAGCTCTTCATTTCTGTCTCGGTAGGAAGCATATTCATATTCTATATTACGAGTGAGAGTTGTGTCCTCTGAGAAGACACTCCTCTTCACTTGCTTGCAACATAGCACACACATATAAAATTAACCAAGGATTGTGCCCCTTCCATGGTTGCACCCTAACATTCTTGAAATCCACAAAATATGCTACATTTATACCTAGAAACCAAATGGTCTATCTTTAATGGTTACACCCTTTCTCCTAGGGATCATAAACAACATAAAATTATAAGGAAATGGTTGTTCCCTCACTCCTATTCATAGTTGGATGTGTATATGCAAACCCACACCAACCATTCAAATTGAAACTTGTAAATTAAGCATAGGCAACAAGAAAATGACGGCCAGCCAATTGCAAGGAGTTGTCGTTCCACATATGTGTAGGCAATAAGAAATAACAAATTTCAAGGGGATCTCTCCTAAAGAGATATTGTTCCACATACACACATGCAAAGAGAAAATGACGCCCAACCAGTTGTAGGTAACAATAAAATAACGCTCAACCAATGCAATCGTTTTTCATCTTACTGCACTAAATCAAAACGTTGATAATATAGATGGAATTCATTGCAATTAATCCCCAAAAATTAAACAACTAAATAGTGGGAGTCTTCATTTATACAGTAGATGAAATATAAGGTAATGAATATCTCTCTTGAAAGTAACTAAATCAACAATCGTTTTTTCCAAAAGAAAAAATCTTGACTTTGATATTTATTATGAATCAAAGGGCATCAAAACATGCATCCCACTACAAGGAGTTCAACAAAGTTACCTTAAAAAGGTGGCTGAAATTCAAGCCACATAGGCCAGCCATAGACAAATAGATAAAAAATGACCCCATAATAGATTCAGAAGCTGCTACACAAAATATCACCCATAGTCCTTGCAAGGAGACAACTCGTACAAACAAGGAGCACAAGGAGAGACCAGAAATATTAAACCAGAGATGCTTGCCCCAAAAGACACGAAATCTCAAAGAGATACATAAAAGTGCCCAAGAAGGATACAAGGAGACTAAGCTCCGAAACTGAGCTCTAAAAGAGCTGAAATCACCACTCATGAAAAATATTGCCTTCAATAATTTCAGAAAAGGAACCAAAGCCAGGAGCCAAAACAAGGGCATATTTGGATAAGCCATTTGCTCTCTAATTGCACTCTCGGTATACATGACAAAATTCCAAGCAGGAAAAACAAGAGATCAAGTGTCTGATGTCATCACACCAGTGATCTAGATCTAGATAATCTAGGGATGCCATTTTGTTTTCCCAGTTTATGATGACTGATGAATCGCCAAAAATATGTAATGAACGGAGCCTGATATCATTTTCCACAACTAAAAGATCCCACAGAGCCAGAATCTTAGCTCTCGTATTTGTACTGAGGCCACATCCAAGTTTGAAGTTAAGTGAATGTACGCTGCTTAAAGCAAGAAAGAACCCTGCACCACCCAACTTATTAGTTGCTGCCCCTCAAAGAAACCGCACAGATAAACTAACACTAGGTCTGGACCAAAGTTCCTAATCTTCAACTTCTTATCAGGTACAAGATAATAATGCATAAGATAATCAACCTGATAAAACAAACTGTGAACGTAGATCGCTTTATCCTCAAAAGCACACAAATTGCGCATTTTCCAGATACTCCAGAATACAAAGAAAGGGAGGTAACAACAATTTGAAAGCAATGAATGCTCAGTATACCAGTACTCCAAAAAGATCATGAATGAGCAATCAAAGGATGGAAGCTCGCAAAGGTAAAAGTCATAGAGCCAAGCAAAATCATGCTTAGTAAACGAGGAATCAACGAAGATGTGCTGAACTGTGTCCTCGCCTCCATTGCATAATACACATCTATTAGGCCCAACCCAGCCTCTCTTTGAAAGGTTATCCCAAGTCAAGATTTGATTCTCAATTTCCAGCCAAGTGAAGCATTGGATCTTCAGGGGTATCTTGCAACGACATAATATAGCTAAGGACTTAGAGCTGATCAAATGCATATGAGACTTTAATATAAAATCATATACAAGGGCACCTGTGACTTTGCTGTCCTTTTTGTTATGTGTCCATAGCAAGTTATCGGTTGAATGTTTAAGGTGGATTCTACCATGTTGAAGATCAGAAATGTAACAATTCCAGACAGATTGCGAGCATGATGAAGTGTTGTTATTCCATAATCCCTTAGATATTCCCTTAGTTCATGGGAAAGGATAGGGTAAGAAGCTAAACCAATAACAGGATCCGAACCAATGTGAATATCGTGACCATTCCCAACCTGACACGTTAAACACCTTCCAGGCCAGGAAAGTGTATTAAGAAAGCCATTCCAGAGGATTAAGGTACCTCTAACTGAGAATTGCTTGCTTATGAGCCAAGCCTCCATAGGTATACTTTTTAAGTATTTTGCAGAAATAACTCGATGCCATATGCCCGATCCCTTTAGAGCCATCCAAAAACTTCTTAGTCTCAAAGATAAACTGAACCAATCAAGATTTTTGATTCCCCACCCCCCAAAATCAACTGGCCTAGATTGTGTCTTCCAGTCCATAAGATGAAACCTCTTCCTATCCCCCGAAGAGCCCCATAAGAAGGAAAAAATCAGCTTTCTTAGCTTGCCTAGAATTGACTTCGACACCGGGGCCAGGGCAAACTAGTATACAGGAAGACTAGTATGAACATCTCAAATAAGTACCAACCTTCCCCCAAGGAGAGGAGCTTATGAGCCCAATGATGAATTCACCTTTCAATTTTTTTTAACAACCAGAACCAATCCTTACCTCATAGCCAAGAGGCTTAATGGAGTAACTGTTGGAGTAGGATCCCGCAGCTACAAAAGAAGCTTCTATTTTGGTGGATAGACAGTTTTGGCGGAGATAAAGAGATAAGATAAAGCTACGACGCCGTAGCATGTTCCTAGCTACAGATCAGAGCTGGAAACCATGACTGTTGGGACAGAGAAGTCAAGGAAGACGACAGTACTTGAGCGGTCGAGAAGAGAAAGCTCACCCACTGCATTGAAGGCAGCGGCAAAGACAGGAGGGCTTAGCTACCCTCATAAAGGAAAAGGAGTGACGAGGCCGAGGTATTGAAGACGAAGGACAGAAGAAGGGAAGCATGGAAGACTGCAGAGGAGCTGTGGTGTGATGAAAAGCGGCTACTTCAAGTACAGATATGCCGACTGTCACTAGTTAGGGTTTGGGGATTACTGTTGGGACAGGCCCACAGTGTTGTAATGGCGAGACCTTCAGGCCGCCTATAAAGGGATATATTTTGTATTGTAAAAGGTTAGCTATTCAGAGAACTAGCCAGTTAGCATTGTAAGGCCTTGAGCCATTCTGCTAGTTAGCTCATAGTCAGTTGTATTATAGAAGCCGAGCTCTGGTTATGTTATTAGCTATAGCATCTTACTGTAACCAGTAGCTGGCTCATTGAGCTTGTATGTAACAATCTGTAGGGATTGACAGAGAGGGAAGAGTATATTGTAGAGAAGCAATATAGAGAGATAGAGAAGAGATCTAAGAGAGAAGGGCTCCAGGCTGTGTGCAGAGTTACCCAGAAGATCTCGAGCTGCATATGCGGTGCGGCAGAACTGTGTATACTTCCCCCGAGTTATAATAGAGAAACACAGTTATGTGGACGTATCTTCTACCCTGGAAGTGAACCACGTAAAACCTGTGTGTTATGTGATGAATGCATGTGATTGTATTTGTTTACTGTTATCTGTTATTTTGCACATGAACTTTGCTTACAGTACAAGTATGTATGCTTCCATTGAATTTCCACCGTTGTAGAAGGATAAATATAAGTTGAATTCTTTAAGTGTTCTATATAAGCGCTTGCCTATGATTCACTCAAGACAGTTAATAATCACAGTGCTGAAAAGCCTTGCTTGTTGAGTCCTATAAGTCAGACACAAGTAACGCTAAGTGCACTGAGATGCTGCGGTAGGATATCGCAGGGAGGCGATATCGCACCGACAGAGAAGCTGTGGTGCGTGAGACCACAGGTTAAGGGTCTAGCGTAGGAGGGAGTTATGTGTTTCCTGGAGCGCGGCGATGCGATAAGGATAGAGTCATCGCGAGTAGAGGAGACTGTGTGACGCGGGAAGAGGAATCTCGCGATTAGAAGAGCTACGAGTCGCAAGCAGGATGCCACAGAACCTGGTCCAAGACACTTGAGTCTTTGGCCAACCCATTAGGATCACTTCGGGTGAGACTTCAGGCCGCTCTACGGTTTGTCGCCGAAAGGGCTAGTGAGCTAGGGGTGTTGTTGGTACAATTATAGTAAACCTGGGTCTGCCCATAGCGACCAACAAATGGTTTCGTTGCCGGTTTTGAACAAACAGAGCACTGATGTTTTGGTGGCGTCCCACTAGAGATGAACTCAACCAGTGGGTTGGGTCTAAGGAGAAAGAATTTGTTGAACGTGAGAACAAGAGTCCTAGACTGAGCACAGAGGGCTGGTTACAAAATCATATCTTTACAGACCTGCATACGATATTTTTTGCGACCTTTGGAAACGAGCTTTACGACTGGTTATCAAAGTTGACTGATACGAGCATATTCAAGAAGAAAAGAAACATTGTCTGGACACCGGAGCTGATTCAGACCGTAAAGAACCTTGATAATCCCATTACGAGGACAGTAGACTTTTGGCTTGCGAGTGTGCTAGGAGGCTTCGTCACAGAGTTTGCAGTTGAACAGAGGAAAAGCTTCAGTGAGGCTGAGCAGTACTTCTTCAAAGGCTATCGCGGTAAGTACCTAAGATATTTAAACTTGTCCATTAAGATGTTATTACATGAAAAAGGAACAATGGATCTAGTTTCAGATGAATAAGTAAAGATAGTAATGTCACAAGAGTTTGAAAGTGATTTTGATGACATTGGACGAACACGTAGTGGAAAGAAATACAAAGTAGATTTCAGATCTCCCATATTTGAAGACAGTTTAGATAATACTAGACAATAGAGTCATAGTACCACAGAAAGAACAGAAGGGGGTATCCCTTACCACCCTTATACCCCACAGAAACAGACCGGGACTCAGAACAATCTCGTAGGAACCCCATCCAGTCGCTCGCAGACAGTACATACTACCGCTACATCACCTCCACCTACACCGTAGTAACATAGCCAATCAGCATCCACCACGCAGAAATAGAATGGGGGATGATATGAAGCTACCTACCTTTAAGGGTGCAGGGGCAGAGGACCGAGAGCAGCATTGGTTTCTATGTGAAGCCATGTGGACCATTAAAGGAATTCATGATGATAATATTAAACTTGTACAGTTGGTCACCACACTAAGAGAACGAGCTTTAACATGGTACATGAAGTATGCCGCCACACCTAGAACACTTGTCCAGGTCAGGACCACCATGATTAAAGAGTTTAAGAAACCTAAGTCTGAGTCACAGTGCATTACAGAGCTCAAAGACATCAAACAGTTACCTACAGAGTCAGTGTGGGACTTCGATCAGAAATTCAAAGCCCTTATAGACCAAGTTAGCTTTGAGTTTGCGCCGGAGCAGCATAAGGAATGGTTTATTGCAGCGCTGCTCCCTCACATCAGACTGCCGTTAATGCAGCATAAACTCCAGACGCAGGGTGACGCGTTGGAGATGGCGATGAAACTAGAGGCTTCACCTCTAGCGAAGACCAATACAGGCATGATAACTTTACAAAACTAGTTGGCTAATCTCACATTACAGTTGCATGAGCTCAAGAAAGGGAAAGAGGTTGCGCAAGACATATGGTGCGTAAGATGTAAAGCACAAGCCCATACTAAAGACAACTGTCGAGTCTTTGTAGAATATCTAGCAAACGGGGCTCCTAACCCCTTACCTCAGACCCATGGGCCGTGGTGTGAAATATGCAAAACGCGAGGACATCCACCTCAACAATGCCCTCTACTTCAGAAGTACATGCAGACACCCAAGAACTTATACTTTGTCTTCTGCAAGTCAGTAGGCCATGATGAACACGATTGTAGAGCCTATGATCTCATGTTAGACAGAAAACATGATGTGTACAGAGTCCAATCAGAGACACAGGGTACAGCAGCAGGACCACCACACGACCTGGCTCGTGGTGGCCATGGCGGAGGATTCAGAGGACGAGGACGTGGAGGAGGCTTTGGATGTGGAGAAGGCTTTGGCCGTGGTCGCGGACCAATCACTTGTTACAACTGTGGAGTTTTAGGACATTATGCTAGGGACTGTCAGAGCCCTACCACCACATGTAACTACTGCAAATCTTACGATCACACTATAGAAGAATGTCCTACCTTGATCGCTAAGATCCGAGAACCTAACCCAGTAGTACACCAAAACATTCAGCTTATTGCTACTGAGCAGGTAGAGCCAGAACCAAGAGTCAACATCGTGACTCGCAATGGTGCTTCCAGCAGTGGGACATCGCAGGATATTGAAAAGAACATAGGTCAGGAGTGGGTACACAAAGCTCCTAACAAAGCAACACCACTTGACCTACAGAATAACAAATAGACATTTCAGGAAGCTAAGAATTTCTTTGATGACCCTATGCAATTAGGATCATAGGTACCGCTGTCTAGGGGCGTACCGCAGCAAGCACCTTGTGGCGTTATCCCTGTACAGATATCGCAGGCTACCACATCAGGCACATGCGATGAGGACGAGCTGACAGGAAGTGTACAATCCTTCCTGCGCAGTTGGTTAAAACTCGTGAGAAATGAGCAAGCTATCGGAGAACTTCAGCGCATCATAGATCAGTGTCATCCATCTTCTTCTGTGAACAATACACAGTGTGCTGTTCATAATATTATGGGACATACAAGAATAGGAAGAGAGATGCGACTCACAGCACAGGTTGGAGAATTTGAAATAGACGATGTGATTCTAGATCTAGGGTCAGAGGTAAATGTTCTGACTAAGCAGACATGGGAACAAATGGGTAGCCCTAAGTTAGTCAGATCGCCTATCCATCTGAGATTAGCTAATCAGCAGCGAGTATTACCCCTGGGTCGATTACCACAGGTACCAATTGACATTGACGGAGTTCGCAGCTCTGCGGATTTTGAAGTTATAGAAATCATGGGCGATAGTCAACCATATCCAGCATTGCTAGGCATTGATTGGACGATTGGTAACATGGCCGTTATCGACCTAAAGTGAAGACAAATGACTTTTGAGGACGCGCAGCTCTGGGTCATCGCACCGCTGGATCCTCTTTAGGGTCCTAGATACATTGAACCTATCCGAGCAGAGGAAGAGGCACGTAACATGGAGAGTCTCTATCAGATGATTGCGAACCAGAGCGACTACATCAATCCAACCGCAGAAGGGAACATTAGTTGGTGATGCGACAGCTCATGCGCATCAAACTCGGATGTTGGTCTAGAGAACTGGCAGAACAGACTCTATGAAGTCTCAGCGCGCAGATGTGCGTACATGACTAAGTCACTACGATGGATTGGCACAGAGATCAGTGAGATTCCATCATTTCATGGTCTAACAGATATCCAGGACTTTCTCACGCAGTTCGAACAACAAATTCCTCACGAGCAGCGGATCGCAGCTATGGACCTTGCAGTATGAGCCACACCTGCAAGATGGTGGTATGCGCATAAAGAGAATATCGCATCATGGGATGATCTTAAAAGGTTGATGGCGATCAGATTCTCTACCGATAGAGAGTATGCCCAGCAGAAATACACAGGAGAAAGTGACCCTAGGTCACATATTCAGACATGTGAACATAATTGGTCGGACATTCCTGAGGATGAATGGGTTCACTAATTCATTCACACTTTGGATACAGTTCCAAGGAACTGGTACATAGAGACTGAACTGCGCAAGGGAACAACTACATGGCCGCTTATGATAGACAGCTTCCCACTCACCTTCACTTTTGAATCTGAGTATCCAAGTATTGATCAGGCCTTAGATGTAATAAAGATTAAGATATTTGAGGATTGTACCCTATCAGTACATACTCCATCGGAGTGGGCCATCCAGTTAGAAGATGCGCTCAAGTTCTATAACTTCGCAGCAGAACCATAGGATGAGGATGACAACCCTCGCAACGTCAACATTCCAGAGTCAGAAGGGACTCGCGATGTTGATGGACCGAAGTTAGAAATTCCAGCAATCACAGAACCCATCAAGACTAAAAAGATCAATATTGGCATAGACACAGAACCAAAGTTTGCCTCTATTGGAGACTATTGGGATGACAAAACAGTAGGACAGATTGCAGATTTGCTACATGAATATCAGGACCTATTTCCCACCAAGTTCACAGAGATGAAGGGAATAGTTGGAGACCTTGGAGTAATGAGGATACCATTGAAGGAGGATGCCAGACCAGTCAAGCAGCGTCCTTACAGATTAAATCCGCGCTACAAGGAAAAAGTTAAGGATGAGATCGATAAGATGCTAGCAGTAGGCATCATTGAGCCCGTAGAAGAAAGCGAATGGGTTAGCCCCATGGTCATACAAGAAAAGAAAACCAAAGGAGACATCAGGATCTGTGTCGATCTGCATAAACTCAATGATGCATCGCTTCATGATCCATTTCCGACACCTTTCACTGATGAAGTATTAGACACTGTGGGAGGACAGGAGGTCTAATCCTTCACTGATGGCTTTTTAGGCTATCATCAGATCGGAATCCATCCAGAAGACCGATCTAAGACCACCTTTGCAACAGAATGGGGCTCATTACAGTATATGGTAATGCCCTTTGGTCTTAAGAATGCACCAGCTATCTTTTCTAGAGTAGTAGTTGCTGTATTTAAAGAATACATCCATAAATTCCTAGAAGTTTACTTTGATGATTGGACTGTATTTGGATTAATTGACAAGCACATAGGAGATTTAAGACTGATGTTAGAGAAATGTAGGCAGTACCGGATTTCTCTAAACTTGAAAAAATGTATATTCTGTGCGCCATTCAGTATTTTGTTGGGTCACATTGTTTGCAGGCAAGGCTTGATGGTAGATCCCGCAAAGATTTCCATCATTATAAATCTTCCAGCACCCAACTCAGTCAAACAACTGAGGACAGTACTTGGTCATACCGGGTACTACAGAAAATTTATCAAGGGCTACGCAAAGATTACAGCGCTAATAGAAAAACCGTTAAAGAAAGATGTAAAATTCATATGGAATGAGGAATGCCAGCAAATCCTAGACACACTTAAAGAGAAGATGGTTACAGCACCCATCTTAGTTTTTCCAGACTGGACTAAGCCATTTCATGTACATGTGGATGCATCTGGCATCGCACTAGGGGTTGTTTTAACACAACTAGGAGATGGAGGTATCGATCATCCTATCGCATACTCCAACAGAAAGCTATCAACGGCAAAAAAGAACTACACCACGATAGAAAGGGAAGGCTTAGCTATGGTGTACGCTCTACAGAAGTTCAGGCACTACCTGTTGGGTGCCTCTTTCAAGATGTTTACTAACCATTCCGCGTTGAAGTATCTGGTCAATAAGCCAGTGTTAGGGGGAAGAATCTACAGATGGTTACTTTTATTTCAGGAGTATGATTTTGAAATCATTGTGAAACCAGGAAGATTGAACGCCGGACCGGATCATCCGTTCCGGATAGATTCAGGAGAAGAGCCCAGTAACCTAGAGGACAACTTGCCAGATGCGTAGTTGTTTTCTATCCAGATCACAGACGACTACTATGCTGATATCATTCATTTTATCACTACAGGATTGGCACCTGCTGAGTTTACTAAGCATCAAAAGAAGCAGTTGGTTGTTAAAGCAGCAGACTTCACCCTGATCGCAGGACAGCTATACAAGTTAGGTCTAGATGAAGTCCTGCGCAGATGTGTGATGCCACACGAAAAAGAGGCTATTATCAGAAAGGCACATTCAGGTACCGCAGGAGGTCATTTCGCAGGAAAGCTGACTGTGCAGAAAATCCTAGCTGCAGGATTATGGTGGCCTACGTTGCACAAAGACACTAAGGACTTTTGCAGATGCTGCGATATCTGCCAGAGGGTAGGAAAACCATTGCGACGCGATGAAATGCCGCTGTGACTGCAGATTACGCTGTGCGCATTTGACAAGTGGGCTATAGACTTTGTGGGTCCTATCAACCCACCAGGAAAATGAACTGGCACGAGATATATCATCACTGGAACAGAGTACCTCACCAGGTGGGCAGAGGCCAAAGCAGTAAGAAATTGTGATGCTACTACAGCTGCAGAGTTCCTTTTTGAAAACATCATCAGTAGATTTGGATGCCCAGTAATTTTGATGAGTGATCAAGGCACACATTTCTTGAATCGCACCATTGAAGCTTTGACAGAATAATTCCAGGTACAGCACCATAAGAGCACTCCCTACCACCCACAAGCTAATGGTACGGTGGAGGCCTTTAACAATATTTTAGAAAATGCTCTTACTAAGATCTGCAACAACCAAAGGAATGATTGGGACCTCAGAGTTAACGCTGTATTATGGGCATATAGGACTACATGCAAGAAACTTACAGGACACACACCTTTCAGCTTGGTGTATGGACAGGAGGCTGTTATGCCTATGGAGTATATTCTTCCCAGTTTAAGAATTACTCAGATCATTGGAATGGCTGATACAGACACGGTGCAAGAAAGGCTAAAGCAGCTGCTTGCCTTAGAGGAAGATAGATTCATTGCCGGTTTCCACCAGAAAGTGCAGAAGGAACGAGAAAAAGCTTGGCATGACAGACACATTAAGAGTAAGACTCTTCAGATCGGAGACCTAGTACTCCTCTATGACAGTAAGTTTATTAAGTTCCCAGGGAAGTTCAAGACGCATTGGTTGGGGCCATATCAGATATAGCAAGTTACAGAGGGAGGTGTCGTTCAGCTCAGTAAATTGAATGGGGAGCTTCTTCCTACATTGATTAATGGCAGTAGGCCTAAGCTCTATAGTGATAGCCACTCCACCTCTTAGCCCTAGCGTAGACAGCTTATAAGTGTGTAGATGTCCAGTGTAGTTGGAAGGAGGCATCGCACCGGGAATTAGTCTACACCGGCAGGTATTCTAAGTATAAGGAATCGCATAAGGACGGTTCATTTTGTGCAAGTCATCAGCAGCTTGGCGAGTTGAAAACAATAACCGAGAAGAATGCCATAATCCACACTCAGTTAAACAAGAGGCCTGTAGGAGAAAGTTCATCACAGTTGATTTCTCGCGAGGAGATCTTGGCAAAGGATCGCATCAACACAGTCTTGATTCCACCAGGGAGCATCTGATTCCCTGCGTCATCGATGGACGTACCGATACAGATTAGGCAACCTATCGAGGTTAACCTCGCAGAGTTTCACATTGATCAGTTGCAGATGATCCAGCAGCAGTTAAGCGCAGAGCTCAGAGGTAGAGATCTTGCGACTTATAAACAAAACACACAGTTGAAACAAAAGAATGCAGCACTCACCACTAGATTTCAACAAAAGGCAGACAAGTTAAAAACATATGAAGAAAGAGAGCAGGATCTCTCTCAAGTCCTATAGAGCATCGCATTGGAGCTACCACAATGTAACATTGAGTTCACCTTATCGCTCCCACAGAAGATAAGAAGAGTGGCAGACAGAGCAAAGGCTCTGGAAGAAACAGTGACCAGGATGGAAGAAACAGTGGCTAAGATGGAGGAAGACCACAAAGCGCAGATCATTGAGCTTGAGGCTCGAGCACCAGGCACCCCCCAGGCAGACAAGGAAGTGAGAGTAGAGGCCTTCCGACTCACTTCCGCGTAGATGAAATCTCGCATTGACGATGCACTGTTAGTGCTAACTGATGCGACGCACACATGGTCTGAGTTAGATGAGCCTCCCACGAAAGTAGAAATCCAGCAAAGTATTCAGCAGATAGAGAATACCACAGTAGGAATGAAAGAATAAATTAAGAGCTTAGCAGCTCTTCAGAATATGAGAAAGACGACGAAGATGAACCACTTGCAGCAGGAAGCGCAGCGGTTAAGAACAAAGGAGATACACATCAATGACCTGCTTCAACCATATCAAGAACAAATCACTGAGTTAGTCGATGCAGTTGAGCAGAAAGTGAGGGAGTTCACTACCACTAGAGAGGAAATTGATGCAACAGAAGACTCCAGTATTAGTCAAGCTTTGCTTGACTCGGCACAAGAGCGTGTCGAAGCGATGAAGAACGAAGTCGCAGGACTTTGGGACAAGCTGCAACGGACTTTGCGGGAAGACAAGGAGAAGCTACAGCAGGAGAAGCCCGCTGGTAGTGGCTCGGGGATGAGCCACAAGTAAGTGTTAGGGGACTATTGGAGTAGGGTCCCGTAGCTACAGAAGAAGCTGCTATTTTGGTGGATAGACAGTTTTGGCGGAGATAAAGAGATAAGATAAAGCCATGACACCGTAGCATGTTTCTAGCTACAGATCAGAGCCAGAAACCGTGACTGTTGGGACAGATAATTCAAGGAAGATGACAGTACTTGAGCGGCCGAGAAGAGAAACCTCACCCACTGCATTGATGGTAGCGATGAAGACAGGAGGGCTCAGCTACCCTCATAAAGGAAAAGGAGCGACGAGGCCGAGGTATTGAAGACGAAGGATAGAAGAAGGGAAGCAGCGCCGGTACCCATGGTCAGCGCTGGGAAGCATGGAAGACTGCAGAGGAGCTGTGGTGTCACGAAAAGTGGCTACTTCAAGTACAGATATGCCGACTGTCACTATTTAGGGTTTGGGGATTAATGTTGGGACAGGCCCACAGTGTTGTAATGGCGAGACCTTCGGGCCTCCTAAAGGGATATATTTTGTATTGTAAAAGTTTAGCTATTCAGAGAACTAGCCAGTTAGCATTGTAAGGCCTTGAGCCATTCTGTTAGTTAGCTCATAGTCAGTTGTATTATAGAAGCCGAGCTCTGGTTATGTTATTAGCTGTAGCATCTTACTGTAACTAGTAGCTGGCTCATTGAGCTTGTATGTAACAATCCGCAGGGATTGACAGAGAGGAAAGAGTATATTGTAGAGAATCAATATAGAGAGATATAGAAGAGATCTAAGAGAGAAGGGCTCCAGGCTGTGTGCGGAGTTACCCAGAAGATCTCGAGCTGCATATGCGGTGCAACAGAACTGTGTATACTTCCCCCGAGTTATAATAGAGAAACATAGTTTTGTGGACGTAGATTCTACCCTGGAAGTGAACCATGTAAAACCTGCGTGTTATGTGATGAATGCATGTGATTGTATTTGTTTACTGTTATCTGTTATTTTGCACATGAACTTTGCTTACAGTACAAGTATGTATGCTTCCATTGAATTTCCAGCGTTGTAGAAGGATAAATATAAGTTGAAGTCTTTAAGTGTTCTATATAAGCGCTTGCCTATGATTCACTCAAGACAGTTAATAATCGCAGTGCTGAACAGCCTTGCATGTTGAGTCCTGTAAGTCAGACACAAGTAACGCTAAGTGTGTTGAGACGCCGCGGTAGGATATTGCAGGGAGGCGATATCGCACTGACAGAGAAGCTATGGTGCGTGAGACCGCATGTTAAGGGTCTAGCGTAGGAGGGAGTTACATGTTGCCTGGAGCACGGCGATGCGATAAGGCTAGAGTCATTGCGAGTAGAGGAGACTGTGCGACGTGGGAAGAGGAATCTCGTGACTAGAAGAGTTGCGAGTCGCAAGCAGGACACCACAGAACCTGGTCCAAGACACTTGAGTCTTTGGCCAACCCATTAGGATCACTTTGGGTGAGACTTCAGGCCTCTTTGCGGTCTGTCGCCGAAAGGGCCAGTGAGCTAGGGGTGTTGTTGGTACAATTATAGTAAACCCGGGTCTGCCCGTAGCGACCAACAGTAATCGAGATACTTAAAAACCTGCACAATGGGATCCATCTTGTAAGGTAGAATAAGATTAATATTGTTCAAGACTCCCTCCTCCACATCATTAAAGAGGAAATTTTACTTATCCATGTTTATGCACATACCGGAAGCCAAACAAAAGGTGTCCAGAATAACCTCAAAAGCCATCCACTCCTCGAGAGTACCCATGCCGAAGAGAACCACGTCGTCTACAAATAGTAGATGTGTAAGGGCCAGAGATGCCGAGATCTTTATGCCCCTAATCTTACTATTTTCCTTTGCATCTTTAATCAACAAATAGAGACCTTCAATAACTAAAATGAACAGTAAGGGGGATAATGGGCACCCTTGTTTGATGCCCCTAGAGGCAGTGAAGAACCTAGATGGGGTACCATTGACCAGCAAAGCAAAATTTGTAGAAGAAAGATATCCCATAATCTAGTTAACACACCCAAAAGGAACACCAATCTGCAGCAGTATGAGTCTTAGATAAGTCCAATTAACCCTATCAAATGCTTTGACCAGATTAAGCTTGAGGACTAGGGAACTTCTATTTTTTGTCTTTATAGTGTGCAAAGCTTCCTGGGTGATTCCAATGGGTTCAATAATTTGTCTGTTTCTGAGGAACCCAAACTGTTCCGAGGAAATGGACCTATCCAAGAAGGGATTTAACCTAAGGGCAACGATTTTAGAGATGAGCTTATACACCAAGTTGCAGAGGGAAATAGGTCTGAAATTCAAAAGGAGTGGGTTTTTTATTTTTTTGGAATCAAGGATAAAAAAGTAGAGTTTAGAGAGGAGGCAACCTTCCTAGAATACCTAGAAGACTCTATAGAAGCAAGGAGATCCCCCCCCACTAGGTCAGAAAACCCAAGGAAGAATTAAACTGGCTAGCCATTGGTCCATGGATCTTGTCCCTCTTAAAAGATTTCAGAGCCCCTTCAACTTCCCCTAGAGTGATCACATAAGAGAAACTTTCAGCCTCTTCACTTGTAAAAAAGGAAGGAAAGAGCTGAATTTCCTTTAGTTGGTCCAAAATATTGGTCTTGTTATCGTAGTTAAAGATAAAAGAGAAATGTTTTATACCCATCTCTTTTAACTGATCCTCATTTTCCACCCATGAATCCTCCTCATCCTTTAGGGACCAAATAGTATTCAAAATTTTTGTGGGCCGAGGATTTAGAGTGAAATAATTTAGTATTTGCATCACCAAGTGCAACCTAATTGATCTTGCTTTTCAGCTGCCAAGACAGGAGCTCATTTTCAGTCAGCTTTTTCTTCCTATTTCTAAGGACTTGTAATGCACCCAAGTCCTCCAAGGTAAGAATTCATGAGGGAGAAGAGGCCAGAAGAGCCTTGATTTCAAGGTCTAGCTCAAGTGAAACCCTTTTCATTTCCAAGGATTTAGTTCTAATCCAATCTTTAACCCTTTTCTTTAGAAGCCTGATCTTGTGGGACAAATTGCACATGTCATTCTGGGAGGTATCAGGAAACAAAGAGGGCCAAACATCCTTTACCATATGCAAGAAGTCAACATCCAAGAGCCAGGCACGATTGAATTTGAAAGAATAGTTATGTGATGAGGCCCCAACCATCCACTCAAGGAAAATGGGGTAGTGATTAGAGACATTAGAGGGAGATGACCACACTCTATGCCTAGACAAGAAAGGAACCAATATCGGTGAAATCAGAAATCTGTTAAGCCTTTTACTAATTCCATCATCCCCAACCCTACCATTCTTCGTTGTAGGCCAAGCACAAGAGGGGGCAATATCAACCAGGCTGTAATCAGAAATGAGTTTAGTAAATAAGAGGCCAAGTGGATCCAACACTGCCTTTTTTCCCCATATCTCAACTACATTCAAAGTGAAGTTCAATTCCCCTACCAAGATCTAGTTAGGTAAGGAAAGTAAACCTCCATCCATCACCCTTTTTCAGAAGGAGTCTCGATTGCGATAAGGCCCATAACAATAAAGTATTGAGAGGGTAGTAGGAGAGCCACAAAACCTAGCCTTTACCAAAATCCCAGCCATAGTTTCATATGTCTTACAACAAATGGAAAGAGGGTTCCAACTCATTAGTAACCCTCTCGAGAGGCCAACAACACTTGTGGTGTAGAAATCCTAGCCAGGCCAATCCCTTAAAGCCACACACATTTAGTGAGACAATCTTCATCAGGATCCACCAAGTGGGGGTGACATAGCTCTAAGTACCCAGGAGTGAGAGACTGCATGAGCTCTAGCGAAAATTTTGATTCTAGTTGAAAACAGGGAGTAAGGAGGTGCACCAGTGCCCAACAAACATGCTGGACCTGACTTCTTTTTCAGCTTCCTAATCATAACATTTTTGAAATGAATGGAATCAAGTGGAAGCATGGACGGGGATAAGGGGGATTTCACCAAGAAAATAACTAAGGACTTCATAAGAGCAGGGTCAGAGAAATATGACAAAGAGAAAGAGATGGAGGGAGATCAAGCTAAAGGAACAGGGGAACCATCACTTACTAGTGGTAGGAAATCTTCAGGAGAGAAAAGAGGAGCATCGTCCCTAGAAAAAGGGGCCTTAGAAACAGGGATGAGAGGATCCCTCGACGGGATCAATCGAGGCGAAGAAGGTGCTGAGGTGGGGGGAACCTCAGAAGAAACTACCAAGAGTGGGTTAGTGGGAAAATACAACAACAGGGACTTAACCAAGGTTGCCTCAGTCTCAATATCCTGGATAAACAACAGTTCCTTATGAGTAACACCATCAAACAAAGACAAAGATTGAGAGTACTTACCAATAGAAGGGTGAGATGAGATGACTGGGGCATGCGATAATAAAGGCATACCCTGACAATCAGGTGAAGGCGACCTTTCTGAAAAACTCAAAGAGTTAGTCCCATGCAGGAGAATAGGATAGGAGCAACGCAGATGACCCACAACGTGACATCTGCTGCATCTAAAAGGGATGCTTAAGTAATCAAGCCTTTGACAGATAGGTTACTTGTTGCAGAAGATCTCCACTTCAGCTAAAAGGCATTTGGTAATGTCCATTTCCACCATGACTTTTTCCATTCTCTTATAATAAATGAGCTGAAAGTCCT
This sequence comes from Pseudotsuga menziesii, assembly GCA_001517045.1. NCBI lineage: Eukaryota > Viridiplantae > Streptophyta > Pinopsida > Pinales > Pinaceae > Pseudotsuga > Pseudotsuga menziesii. Next base: position 154,212 of record LPNX010217721.1, on the reverse strand, counting down.
CTTCGATAGCCACAAACTGACCTATGGTATTCTCCAACCCTTCTAGAAAGCCTCTGCTCCAAACAGGAAAGGGAAATGCAGGGAGTAATACCCATAAATGTTGCTTCACCACTTGTTCTCGCAGGGGGTCAAAGTTCACATGCCAACGACTCAGAACCAGGGAGCCCTTCTTGATTTTCTAGAGTGAGTCAAGTATGAAAGAAGCATGTTTATCCTCCAAAAAGACAAAGACGAGCCAACCTTTTGCAAGCAAACTGATAGATGAAACATATGTGAGGATGGGCTTCCAATGCTATGTTTCCCAATCAATCGAATATTTTTTACCCATATGGCAGTACTCGAGTGTGCCAACCATCGCCCAAGAGTAGAGAGCCCCCATTTGATCCATATAGATATCTTGACCCAAGACATAACACACCCTTCCCTCCTTCACTTTAATGGTATTCCCCTTTCTCCTTCTACACGCCTGAGAGTGACCCTCCAACGTACTCGATTCTAACTCATGCGCAGCTTGATGGACCATAATGGTCCAGTAAAACCAGATGGTGAATCCAAACATGTGTCAAGACAAAACCACCCACTGGCCCAGTACAAAGACCAACCGAGCATAAAACACAAAAAAACCCTAGATGGAAGAGCGACCTAGAGGAGAGTAGCATCCAAAGGATAAGCCCAATACCCATATAAACAAAAATGCTGGACAAACGAAAAGACCAAGAACCGTCAACCAAGGTTAGAGAAAACACCTATGAGAAAATGACAATGCACAGTTAACAAGAAGAGCGTAGCCCACACCCCCGAGACAGGAGTTTCGACCACCAAACCCTCCACAATGCTAGATAAGAGGACAAAAATAGGAAACCCAGGTCAGTGAAGCTTCGACAAGGGTGTCAACCCACTGAAAAAAAATGAATGAAACAACCCCTATAAAAGAACCGAGAAGAAAACGGGTCAATACCCTCGACCACCCCAAAGGATGTGACACACCGCACTCAAGTGTAGAAGAGAAAAAGGGGAAACCCCCAGAAGTCAACCCCACAAGAGACATCCACAAATACATCATCAGGACTGCAAAGGAAGGAACACCAACCTGACAGTAATCAAACAGTCAGAGTCTAGGAAGTCCGACAAAATGAAAAACAATGTAAAACCCCATGCACTAGCCCAAAACCAAATAACCACTACCAACCTATCCACCCAGCAAAAACAAGAGAGTAGAGAAGTAACCGGCTCTAAAAACGAAACAAAAAATGAGTAATTCCCAGTTTTTTATATCATGGTTGGTACTAGTCCCTTGGAGAGGGGGAGGGACTCCATGAAACTAGCTACCAATGGACAAGAAATGATAGGCATAACCAAGAAAAAACACCCCCAGGAAAACCACAAGAAGGCACATAAGGGTTGTGAAGAGACAAGAACTTACTAGCAGGAGACCCTAACAGAGCGACGCAAGAAACACCATGAAATCAATGGGACGAAGCCACCTGTGGACGGGTTGAGATACCAGGCGGCATGGCCGAAAACCCTAACCCTGCCGCTTCAATATGTTGTTTCATTGATTGCCATGTCCACTGATATTTTGCGAGAATCAACAATTTCGATGATTGGAAGAAAACATAATGAGTAAACAATAATCAAAGGGGTTTAGATTCACTCTTAGTTTCTCAAAGATGATATATTCAAAGCAAAGATTCATACCAAAGTTATGTGATGGGAATGATGAGTTGAATTCAATATTTCCTTGATATATAATAGGAGAATTTATCATGGTAGGTTGTTCAACTCTTCCATATCTTCATCCCTTCGATGGATAACGCCTAGGCTTCCCTCTTTTTCTTCTCAGATCTTGGAAATAATGTCCACCCCTTTCCAAGAAGTTCACATTTTTCACTTTAAAGTAACAAGGCTCTTTTTAAAAATCAAAACCCTAATTTTTTATTACCTTGTTATTTTTTTAAAACAATTATTTGTTATCACATCCCACACCTTCATCATAACCAAATATCTTTTAATGATTCTTGACTTCGAAGACAATAGGTTCTTGTCTTAACTTATCTTTAACTTAACTAATTAAATTTAACTAACTTTAACTTAAGATAAGTTAAATAATTATTTCTTATCACATCCCACACCTTCATCATAACAAAATATCTTTTAATATCAATTACTTTTTATTTCTTGACTTCCAAGACAATAGGTTCTTGCCTTAACTTATCTTTAACTTAACTAATTAAATTTAGCTAACTTTAACTTAAGATAATTAACTTCTCTTAACTTTAACTAATTTAACTTTAGCTAATTTTAACTTAATATAATTAACTTATCTTAACTTTAACTAATTTAACATAACAAATTAACTCAAGATAATTAACCATAACTTAATTATCTTGAGATAATTAACTTGACTTAACTAGTTAGCTTATCTTAGCTAGATTAACTAATTAACAAAATTTAGTCCATCTTTAACTAATTAGCTTAAGGTAATTTATCTTAACTTAAATTTAGCTAACTTAACTAGTATTTTATCTGTATCCTTTGTTGAGATCAAGATATCAATGATATCTAGAATAGATTCTTAATATTACTTATCAGAACTTAGTAACTATTAGCCTCATGCTAATTGTTTAAGTCATAGGTGTTTGTTAGTGCCTTGTTGCAACTACTAGTTTCTTCGACATCCCCACTAGGGACTAACCATTAGAGTAACTTTATACAACACATAAACTCAAGTTCTCATTTAGTTAACATCACAATACACTTCTTCTTAAGTTCCCGTGACACCAATATGACACTCACCATCAACTCATGGTTACCCAACCATTTAACTTCTCCCCCTAGTGGACTCCATTCCCTTGTCATTTTAGTCATGTTAAGTCTTTAGTCTCCTAAGTCTAAAAAATTCACAATACAACTTAGGAATTTACAATCATACTTAAAGAGTTTACTTGCGAGGCCTTGGCCTTGAAATCCTTTCTAGGAACAGATACATTGTTACATTTGCAGTTACACAAGTACAAGGGTAAAAATAGGGATATCACCTCCTCCCCCACTTAAGAATAACACCGAACTCGGTGTTCATACCTTTCAAAACTCTGTTTTCATCTTTCAATTATCTTTACAATTTACACTTTTCATCTTTCTTTGCTTTCCTTAGCATCTGCTTGAATGCCTTCAATATTGTTTGCTTTTCAAGCCTATATTTACACAAGAAATACAAACTCTTTCTAGAATTTTCAGTATAACACATATACATATACATGATTATTCAAACTCAAGAGGAACACATATCATAATTTCCTTTGGAATATCCTATCGTTGCCCTTTTATAAAGACTCACTTTTTTGAGTTCGGTTGACTTACAAAGCTTTACTTTGTGATATTCCTAACACATATACATATACATGATTATTCAAAATCAAGAGGAACCTTTATCATAATTTCCTTTGCAATATCATGTTGCTTCCCTTTTATAAAGACTCACTTTTCCCAGTTCAGTTGACTATGAAGCTTTACTTTGTGATATTCTTGCACCTGCAAAATACGTTAATCATACATGATATATCTAAATCATTGTCTAGCATAAAATACTCACAAAATTATTTTCATGGCACATATCATTTCCATACATTCTATCACATTTTTATTTTCGTTTTATAGTGTCAAAAAATTCATCCATACCCCGTGTGGGTATGGCAGTACTTCTTGCCAAGTACTTCTAGCCACTTTCAACTTTCTTTTCAACATGTATTGATTCTCATCACATAAGCATAACATGAACATAACATAAGCATAACATGATTGTAACATGGACATAAGATAAGCATAACACAATCGTAACATTAACAAAACATGCTTTTAAACAAAATCTCAAATACATAGTGTTCACATCATTGCATAGAGAGCAGCGAGGTGCTTACAACCCAGTATGGAGGAGATGTGTAACATTACATTTAACAAACTAACATTATGTACCAAAAATAAAAAGTAAATAATTAGTTTTATGTCGGCTCATAAGAGAAAAAAAAAGAAAATTGAATAAAAAATAAAAATGCATATCTGCTCATAAAATAAAATGTAAAACCAAATAAAATGTCCTTAAGAAAATAACACCTGAAGAAATTGGATGCCTGTCGATGCTTGACAGGTCTGCATTTAGGATGGATCTATGGTTGTTCATAACTCACCCAACACTAGGAAAATACCCTTCCTTGGTGTATTTCCTATCTGTGCTATTCAGAGTGGTAACACAACCAATGCTACTAACTGGCACACCAAGTGCTAAGACTACACCAAGTACTTCACTAATTGATTCAAGGTTTAAAACGATCTAGGTGCTCCAGATCCTACAACCTTGTGATACCCTGTGTGTGAAGCCCCATACATAGTAATTTGTAATCGTTTATTATTGTGGCACATGGTGCTGGAAAAATGGTCTTTAAGGACCTAGATACATGATTATTATTTTGTAAACAATTAATTAATGAAAACAATTGGCACATTGGGGACCACTAAAAGAGTATGGAGGCCTAGATCCAGAAGGTGAGGGGGAATGGGGACATTCATAGCACTTTAGAACTTTTTGGTTGATCTTGGTCCATATTTATGTCTTGGTGGATTTATTAGTTGATGACCACCCAAGCATTGTATAATGGACCCAACTTTTGATTATTTTAGACTATGTTGGTAATATTGTGCCTAATTCATGATTTTGTAGGCCTCCTTGGTGTTTGGATGGGTGCCACTTGTTGATTAAGCCCATTTGGTGGTTTTGTAACTCCTTTGTGGAGGTTACACTTTGATTTTTAACTCCCATTTGCACAAGTGTTCCTTTATTGGCTATTTTTATCCTTAACACCTCAAAAGTTGTGTAAACGATTATGTAACTCCTTGTGTAAATACTTGGTAAATCCTTGTGTAACCCCCCCTTTTCTATTTTGGGAAGGTGCCTTGGCTTGTGTGACACCTCACCTCACTAAGTTTGATTCCTCTTCATGGATGATGTGTCTACACAATAATTTGAGTGGGGTGGAGTGGCTTGGAGTCACTCTCCTTGAAATTTGAATTGCTTGGGTTGTATTAGAGTTAACCTCTTGTGGTTGAATTACCCCCCTTGGATTGATTCAAGTTGGATTACCTTGGTTTGGTTTGACCGCATTGAGTTAGAATTACCTTATTTGGTCTATCAATCTATGTTTATATCCTTTTTTTGGGGTTGTTTTTCATGGTTCTTTTGGATGATTGTTGATTATGGCTATTCATACCTTTGATGGTCAGAGATTGGGAAACCATGAATGCTCTACTATGTGAATGAACTTTACGCTTAAAGCACTGTGATCTTGTATGGTGTTTGCGGTAATCCCAAACAACTCTAGTGTAGTTCCTCTGTTTCCACTACTTGGCTCTTTCCTGGACCTACACACAAATCCTAGTGGTGAATGCCGATATCTCGATGGTCTAGGGGGTCTAGATTACCATTTCACCTGGTAGTGGGGTGGAAGAGGAAGTATGTGGTCAGGAATAGAGTTTTGGATTTTCAAACTTATACTTGAGCTATTCTTGAGTGCACCTTTGTTGTGGATCAATGGCTTTAGCTCGGGGGTGGGCTATCAAAGTGAGATCTGGCTTGGCAGTGCCAAAGGTTGGGTGGAATGTGGTCTGTATGATGCTATTTGCGCATTGATAAGATAAGTGATTTATATCATGTTTATTTAATTTACTTGGATCTGATATGATTTATTGATGAATTCACATGAAATGTTTGATGAAACACATAAGTTCTTTGTGGAATAAATTTCTCACAAAATTAAATCTATTTATGCAAGTAAATTTTATGAAGGAATTGGAAACTAGTTTTTGGGATTTTGTGCACAATTTGTTTGAGGAAATAATTATTTGGTACCTATGCTACATAACTGAGGTTTCTTCCCCTTTTCACTATGTAATGTGTATTTTTATGGTACAATAACCTTGAAATGGTTTAAGACAATTCTCATTGATGCTTCTACCTTTTATTCAAAAACTAGTTCTTTGATCACAATGTTTGGCATAGTTTGGAGACTTACCACATGAAGTGTTGGTAAAAATGATTGAGTGTTAATTTTATGCTTATGTTTGATAAAAAATATTTAAAATCATGTGAGAATGTTATGATAAATCTTCTTGGTAGTGTTGCGAAAATGTCTACCGAAATTCTAGATCAATTTCCAATTTCTAGCTCATTCAATGGAATTGTTTTGAGTAGATTTGTGACTTTTCATATGAAGTGTTTGACAAATGTTATAATGATATATACATCTGTTATGATTGATGAAACATTTTATTTACAGTTGGAATTTCATTTGAACAATTCTATGAGATGTGGATTTAATTATTCTAGCGATTCCTAGAATTACTAGTCAATTGAGATGAGTATAATTAACTTGTTTTGCGAGTTGTTTAATGGAATATATATGGTGGAAATATATATACATATGATTATAAGTGACCCCTGATATGTTTTCCATGAGCTACAATAGTTATATATTTCTCTTTATTTGACATTTGGAATGTTAAATTGGAAACTAGGTACATTGTGGTGAAATTGCTAAATAATGTTTGGAATCAAATATCTCTTTTTGGTAAAAGATGAATGTACAACCATATGATCTGTTATTGGTGCTTTAATTGTGTTGTATATTTCTATTTTCCATATCTATACTTTCACCATGTGTGCATCGTAAGTCGATACGATTGGTTTGATTGAATTCCTGGCAGTGTTTATGAACTAGTTGTACTGATTGAACTTGGAATATTCTTCATTTATGTACTCAGTTTTGATTTGAAAAATTATTTTATTTTGCTGCAAGTGCATGATTAAATATGTGTATAATGGATGTATGTTCACTTTTTGGTTCATTGGTATGGTTGCATGTCGAATTTGTGAAATACTAGTTAGTATTGAACGACTAGTTAACTAGTTCTTATGGAATCATTTTTTATAATACTATGTTTAATTAATTGGAAAATGATAATTGGGTTTGCTTTATATGTTATCATGTGTTGATTATCCATTGGAATTCATAAACAATGGTTAATTGATAATCAAATGAAATTATATCAAGCACCGTCAATTGTGCGCTAAGTGTCGTTAAGTATTGTAATCATAACAGTAATTACTAGTTAATCATGATTAAGAGTAAATGGCCTTTAGAGGTGGAATTTATGTCTGAATTGGATTGGAATGGATATGTGATGTTGCTATAGGGCGTTAGTAATCCTTCCTAGCCCTTGTATTAGATGTTAGAATAGTTATTGAATTTATTTTTATTTATTGGTAATTAAAGGGAATTTGTTGTGAATAAATCCTGAAAAATAAAATTTAATATTTGTTTAACCAATCCGTTGTGCTAAAATTATATGATTAGACTTAGAGAGTTAATGATATTCCCCTCAGACTCCTTGATAGCCTAGGGGGACATTACAATTGGTATTAGAGCTTAGGTTCCAACACTGCGATTGTCGGGCCTTCTACAGAGTTATTGTCATCTTCATATTTGAATTTGGAGTTTACAAATGTGCTTAGTAAAATGGAATTAACCTCCCTTATGTTAATATTAGAACAAGAAGCCTCAATTCAAAGATTAGTTCATTGTATTCCTTATAATTATTTAATATTTAATATCTGTTGTTTAATAGATTGATTGGTAAGTATTATGTGATGCATATCTAATAATTGAGAAACTTGATTGGTCGGTGCATGTGGATTACCTCTTTTACTGCTCATTGAATTGTTAATATTGAAATGATTATTGTAGTATGACTTATTTATTGATACATTACTATTATTAATTGATAAGTAAATAATTGCCATTATAAAAGTATGTACTATGTACCATTATCATTATTAATTTAATGCTAAGTTATTAAGATGATATAGTTCTATTATTATTAAATATTGAAATGATTTATTCAGTGGGGTTTATAACCTATATGAATGATATGCTTTTATAGTCTTATTTATGTCAACATGGATTGTAACTCCTTGTCTATTTTAGGAATGGGACACTTGTCTAAGCGATGTTTCTCATTTTCCTTTTATTTTATTTTATGCATGTAGTATGTTTTTATACTATTTATTAATTATTACTATGCTAACGTATCTAATTAGTTAGTGGTGGAATTGCTTCTTGGAGGTAAGCATAACTATGGGTTATTTTTGTATTCTGTTATTTAATTTATTTATTTTGAGGTTAGTGGTAACAATGTTATTATCCTAGCTATCTTACTAATTTATTTATTGAGAGGAGAAAATGAGGCACTTGTCCCCAATGGTTCATATTCTCTTTTATTTTATTTATTTTGCTTATGGAGATGTAACTCCTTGTCTATTTTTGGAGGATAATGAGGCACTTGTCTCTAATGGTTCGTATTCTCTTCTATTTTACTTATGAAGATGTAACTCCTAGTCTATTTTTGGAGGAAATGATCCACTTGTCTTTAATGACTCATATTTTCTTAATTTTATTTTATGTGTATAAGTAGGTAGTATAGTATTGTAAGATAATAATACACACACACACACACATCTGTGTGTGTGACATTGACATAAATATGTATAAATGATATGTATGATGTTAAAAGTATATATAATAATAGATGCATTATTATATATATGAATGCTTGTATGTTTGTATATACTATAATATTTATTTTATTGTATATACTAGTTATTAGTATTACATGTATGTAATATTATGAATATACAATATGTATAGGGGTGAACGTATGTAATGATGTAAGTGTAAAATTTGGAGGTGTTTGGAGGTGTTTGGAAGTGTTTGAGTGCTTGGAGGTGTTTGGAAGTGCTTGGAGGTGTTTGAAAGTCTTTGGAAGTGTTTGAAAGTATTTGGGAATATTTGAAAGTTCTTGGAAGTATTTGAGAGTTTGGAAATAGTAGGAAGTATAGTGTGATCAAAAGTGTTATGTTAGTATATAAGTTATAATGTGTATCTAATATGATAGTATTGAGTATGCAATTATTTATAATTGTATGAATATTATGGTATAACATAATAATTATATGAGTATATTAAATATAGAATATAGATTAAATGACTAATATGTTGTATTTATGATTAATAATAATATGATATATGATTGAAGAATTATAATATGTATGCAAACAAAATGGGTGTATGTATATAAATAATACACAGTAATAGTAAGTATAGTATATGGTATGAGTGTATGATTGTGTGTTGTATAGCTAGTAATTATTTTATTGTAGAATATTATAAGATTTTGGCTGTAGGATGTTTGGTTGTTTGAGGTGACTGTGTATTTACTTTGAATGATAAATAGTGCACAACGTGCAAATAATTAGTAATGTAATGTATTATATATATATATATATGTATATATGTATATATCCTCATGTGCTAATAATACTATGTAATGTTATGAAAAATAGTAACTATTCGATATGATTTTCTATAGTTGATGTATATTGTTTGATATTATTGGTTGCTATTGGATGATATTGATTGACATTGGTTGATTAATGGTTGATACCTGTATAACATTGTCATCACTCTATGTATGACTATTATTGGTTGTCCTTGGTTGTTATGGTTGTTGCATGTATGATTGATGCATCTTGGTTGATGTATTCTGGATTATGTATTCTGATTGATTATGATCATTGTCTTCTGCTTGATGAATCCTAGTTGATGTATTCTGATTGTGTATTCTAATTGATGTATTTTGATTAATGTATTTCAATTGATGTATTATGATAATTTTTTTTTCTTGATGAATCATGGTTGATGTATTCTAATTGATGTATTATGATTAATGTATTCCAATTGATGTATGATGGTTGGTGTGTTTTGATTGATGTACTATGATTGATGTTGTATGGTTAGTCGATGCATGCATGGTTGTCCTTGGTTGATATTACATGATCGATGTATGATTGATATAGGCTGGGATATTATGAATTGATCATCGATGCTTATATGGATGATGTATGCATGAGGGTCGTTGTATGATTGATATTAGTTGATGAATAATGGATTTTTGAATGATCTCTAAAGAAGAATTATGCTTTGTGTTGAGATGAAAAGTAATATGTTGTTATGGCCCTTTTTGGTTCGCAGTTACATTAGAACTGTTGCATATAAGTTCACTTTTCCTATTACATTAAAGTGCAAAATTATTTAGGTGATCTTTGAAAATATTTATCCTGTGATATTCATCAGAAAATGATCTTGTGTCATTATTGAAAGGTATTTTGGTAATAACTTGGTGGTATTTCGTATATCTCTATTGAAAAATAGGTACTAACCGTGTAACCGATTAAGTATGATACATGCACCTTTATTGAAGCTGAACTTCATGTATCCTTATATATTCAATACTAATTGTGTAGAATGTGGTACTAGTATCTTTGTTTGGGAACTGTCAAGGGATCTTGTTGAAAGAAAATATATCCTTGTGATCTTTGCTAAAAGTATCTTGCTAGGGCATCCTCGTAGTATATCAAATACCTTTGTTGAAATGCATCTTTGTAATATACCACAGGGATAGTTTATGCATCTTGTTGGAAAAATATCTTGGTGACACTTAATGCATCCTTGTAGAAAAATTATTTGAGTGATAAATCATGCAAAAACATCCTGTTAATGCATCTCATGTGTTGACTGATCTAAACACATTTAATGTATCTTAGATGCATTTCATATGATTGAAATTGATTAGAATAAGATTCAGTTAGGTGCATTTCAAGTATTTTGTTGAAGAAGTATCTATATCTTGAGTACCTTGTATATACTGAAGTCACATTTCATGTAATTAATTATAAATTTGTTTTTTTGAAAGATGTATTTTAAGAATCTTGTTGAACAATATATATGTTTACTGCCAACCATGTGTCTATTAGGAATGTGAAAATGCATCATTGTTAAAGAAGAATCTCTATTTCAAGTATCTTTGTTGAAGAATATGGCTTAGTTGTTGGGACTGAGTTCCTAGATTCCCTCAGAGAGCAGTCTAGTATCCATATCCAGAGAGGTAGTCTGGTGGATTGTCACCCATTTGCTTCTGTCATATCACTTTACTAGTCCAGGTTCATGAAGCTAGGAAATGGGATGGTGATCCCATAGGTAGTGGAGAGAGACACAGAATTAGTAGTGGGAATCATTGTTGTTATTAGAAGAGGTATTTTTGAGAGTTACTAAATTGATTGAGCTCTTCTTATGGGAGGAACATTGTCCCATTGAAGCTATTTTCCCAAATTTGAGATAAGTATTCTCTAATGTGCTATTCATGTTGTTTTATTTTTTATATGTGCCATGGTGACTGATTTATGCTATCTTTATGTCCATGTTTTAGTTGTTAAAGAATACTCTTATATCATGCATTGCATATTTTTATACATTATGTTAATCATATGGTTGATTGAAATATGATTTTCAGGTGAATGTATCTTTGTTGATATTTGAAGACCCTGTAATGGGGATTGAAGATTGACCCTTGCTGCTAGTCTTAGTTCTCGCACATGAAGCCAAGAAAGGGGATGGTGATATCTTAAGGAATGAATTAGGTGAAGGGAATTACATCCTACTGGGTAGTGAAGACATACAAGAAAGTAGTAATGGGAAGTTGTCACATGCCCCAATTTGCAAAAAAAATTAATGTTAACAACAGCTTAGGCAAGCTGTTAAAAGAGTGTTAACTGGTCACTTGGTGGAGGAGATTGGGTGGAGAGTATACTGACAAGTGGAAGCATCCTCAAACTACTTCTAACTGTTGCAAGTGGAAACTTTCCTATATTTGTGGTCATGATTCCCCAAGAAAGTGGAATTGGAGCAAGTGGCTCATTAAGTAAAAACTGACCCATAAGACCTAGGCATTGTTATAAAACTTCCCATTGAAGACAGTTGAGGCTGCTCATTCTGGAATTGTGATCATTCAGGGTGAATGAAGTGTACATGATAAATTCAATGAAGGGGACTTATTGAAGTGAGCTTGAGGGGTTAACTACTGAGAACTGAACTTATGCAGCTATTAGGTTGAAGTTCTTACTGTTGTAAGTAGAATTCAATTACTGCTGTAATTTGACCAGTCAGGTGACATAAGGTCTTAAGGATACATCCTTCACCCAATACTCTACCAGGAGGACCAGGAAACAGGCTTGGGGGTCCTGAGGAAGTGCAGACTAAAATTTCTCCAGTAGTTGGTTGGGAGGAACAACCTCCTTAAGCTGTTGTCACCTCATCATTTGATAGGTTTTTATCTGTTCAGGTTATTTATAATTTATTTACTATTTTCAGCAAATGTTTACTAATTTTTCAAAGATATGCAGGTTATTATTTTGTTAGGGTTTATGCAGAAAAGAGTATTGTGTATGGATAAAATTAGTGATTTGTAGATTATGTTAAAAAACAGTAGTATTATTGTTAAATGAAAAGTAAATATAAAGGCAATCGAGGATTGGCTAGTCCCAAAAGACGTAACTGACATCCGATCTTTCATGGGGATTACTGGTTATTATCGGATATTCATCGAAGGGTTTTCAAGAATTGCAAATCCTATAACCTCTTTACAGAAAAAGGGGAAGAAATTCGATTGGAATCAGAAGTGTGAAGATAGTTTTAAAAAGTTAAAAACATTATTAACCACCGCACCAATTCTAAGAATTGTTGACCCTAATAAAGATTTTATAGTATGTACTGATGCATGTAATGACAGTTTAGGTGGAGTTTTAACTCAGGAAGGACACGTCATTGCTTATGAGTCTAGGAAGCTGAAGGTTCATGAGAAAAATTATGCGACCTATGACCTAGAATTAGCTGCTATCATACATGCCTTAAAAATGTGGTGTCATCATTTAATAGGAAGGAAGTTTATACTAATGAAAGATAATAAAGGATTGAAATATCTGTTGGATCAACCTAACTTGAATGCTAGGCAAGCTAGGTGGCTAGCTTTTCTTAGTGAATACGATTTTGAAATTCAACATATTAAAGGAAAGGAGAATAAGGTTGTTGATGCATTAAGTAGAAATGCAAAGCTGAATTTTACAGTAGCCATCAACACTTATAAGATAGACTTGGAAGAACAGCTAGAAGCTGGAATAGAACAAGATGAAAATTATCGAAAATTACAAGCAAAGGTAAGAGAAAATTTAATAGAAAGTCTAAGTACAGGGTATAGCTTGAATGAAAAAGGATTATTATTGTATAAAGATAGATTATATGTACCTAATGTACCTAAGATTAAGCCGTTAATTTTAAACGAAATTCATAAAACTCCTTATTCAGGGAATCCAGGTTATCAAAAAACTATAACCATGCTAAGAAAGGATTATTTCTGGCCAAACATGAAAAATGAATTGGCAGAATACATTGCTAGGTGCTTTGAATGTCAGCAAGTAAAAACTGAACATCAGCATCCAGCTGGGCTACTTCAACCATTGCCTATTCCTAGCTGGAAATGGGAGATAATTAGCCTTGATTTTATCACGGGACTACCTAGAAATCAGAAGTTAAATGACTCAATAATGGTAGTTGTTGATAAGTTGAGTAAAGAAACCCATTTTATACCTGTAAAAACTACTTATAAAGCTACAAATATTGCTGATATTTTATTAAAACAAAATTTTCGGTTGCATGGAATACCGAAGGTGATAATTTCAGACCGAGACCCTAAGTTTACAGGTAATTTTTGGAAATATTTGTTTAAAGAGTTAAATACTATGCTAAACTTTAGTACCTCTTTCCATCCTCAAGCCGATGAACATACTGAAAGAGTAAATCAGGTATTGGAGGATCTGGTCAGAATGTATGTAAAGGAGTAGCCAGGTGAATGGGAAGATTACTTACACCTGGTAGAATTTGCTTACAATAATCATTACCAAGCTTCAACTAGAAATAGTCCCTTTGAAATTCTGTATGGAAGGAAATGCAATACTCCCATCTCTTGGAGTAATCCTGTTGACAGGTTAGTATTAGGACCTGAATTATTAAAGGGGATGGAGTTAATTGTAAAATAGGTACAAGGTAATTTGAAAGTTGCACAAGATCGACAAAAAATCCAAGCATACCTTAAACAAACTCCAAAGGAGTTCCAGGTAAGGGAACATGTTTTTATTAAGGTGAGACCTAAAAAGAGTTCTTTGAGGTTGGGTAGCTGTGCTAAGCTAGCACCCTGATATTGTGGTCCTTCTGAAATAGTGTCCAGGATAGGACAAGTAGCATATCAGTTAGCTCTACCACCAAATTTAAGAGTTCACAATGTTTTTCATGATTCTGTATTAAAAAAATATGTACTTGATGCTACTCATGTTATTAATTGGAATGATGTGCAGGTGGAACCCGAAAAAGATTTTTTGGTGGAACCGAATTGTATGCATGAAAGGAGGGAGATCTTGCTTCGGAATCACACCATTGGTCAAGTGAAGGTGCAATGGAAGCACCTTAGTCCAGAAGAAGCCACCTGGGAATTGTAAAGTCATATGCAGGATGCATATCCAATTCTATTTCATTGGAACTATGAGGACGAGGAATAAATAACATTGAGGACGATGTTATAAATTAAGGGGGTGTGTATGTCACAAGCCCCAATTTGAAAAACAATTTAATGTTATTGAGGAACATTATGTTATATTTTATGCTAAGTTTGTAATTGATGACCAAGTGGGGTCAAGGATAATTAATTTATTTCAAAATATTTTAGTAATAAATAAATAAATGATGAGACAACAGCTTAGGGAAGCTGTTAAAAGAGTGTTAACTAGTAACTTGGTGGAGGAGACTGGGTGGAGAGTATACTTACAAGTGGCAACATCCTCAAACTACTTCTAACTATTTTAGGTGGCAACTTCCCTATATTTGTGGTCATGATTCCCCAAGAAAGTGGAATTGGAGCAGGTGGCTAATTAAGTAAAAACTGGCCCAGAATACCTAGGCATTGTTATAAAACTTCCCATTGAAGACAGTTGAGGCTGCTCATTCTGGAATTGTGATCATTCAGGGTGAATGAAGTGCACATGAGAAATGAAATTCAATGGAGGGGAATTATTGAAGTGAGTTTGAGGGGTTAACTGTTGAGAACTGAACTTATGCAGCTGTTAGGCTGAAGTTCTTACTGCTATAAGCATGACTGAATTACTGCTATAATTTGACTAGTCAGGTGACATAAGGATACATCCTTCACCCAGTACTCTACCAGGAGGACTAGGAAATAGGATCGGGTTCCTGAGGAAGTGCAGACTAAGATTTCTCCAGGAGTTGGTTGGGAGGAACAACCTCCTTAAGTTGTTGTCACCTTATCATTTGACAGGTTTTTATCTGTTCAGGTTATTTATAATTTATTTACTGTTTTCAGCAAATGTTTACTAGTTTTTCAAAGATATGCATGTTATTATTTTGTTAGGGTTTATGCAAAAAAGAGTGTTGTGTATGGATAAAATTAGTGATTTGTAGATTATGTTTAAAAATAGTAGTATTATTGTTAAATGAAAAGTAAATAGAAATAAATTACCACACTATATTTTTCCACGCCTTGTATAGGCAGTACTCTAGTACAGCTGGTTGATTAAGTAGATGTGAGGATTTGTTTATCAACTCTTAATGAAAAATGTAAATGATTTATTTTATAGTTTGTATGTGAAACATTACAGAAAATAGAAGTACTTTCTCTATCTACTGAAAGTATCTATATTAACTAATTTCAGGAAAAGAACTGAATATATATAATAATCATTAGTAGTCATACCAATCACATAACTACTATTAGTCTTAATATTTATTCTAAACATAATACATAAAGTTAAATAAATAAACATACGAATAGTAAAACAAAATATTACTTAGGGTTTTAACCTAGCTATTACTACTTAGGTCTTAAAATAAATTATTCTAAGTACATATATGCATTCTTTACTAGAAACATATGTTTACTGTAAACCTCAAAGAATTTTACTTAGGATTTACGAAAGATAGGTTTTATCCTTGCTTAAAAACTTGCATAATCTTACTTTTAATATAAAATTTAACAACTGTAAAATTATTGGAAGTAAAATAGAAAAACAGAGCTAAAATTATTCATGTAAAATCCATCTCATTACAAAATTGTAGGCTATTAAAAAATAATAACCCTTCGGAGGGAAAACATAGTACTAATTTTACTCATTAACACAGTAAACATTTCCAATAATATATTTTACTGTAAATCATTTAAATTATAGGATAACTTAAAATTAAATAACACTGTCAACTTTTTAAATAGAGACAAAATAGAAAATAGTGTAATGGCTCATAAGCCTTTTATAACTATGGTCGAGGATTAAGCCTGTTTTAACATTTATACAAATTTAAACAAAAAAATAACAATTCAACACTTAAACCATTATGGCTTAAGCCGAGATTGTAAAGTAAAAAGCTTTTTCATCTTCCAGTTTGTAAGGCTGTCAAGTAAACCCCAAGTCACGGCTGTTACAACCGATAAGGTTCTTGCCATATTACCCCTTAGGGTTTAATAGTTTTACAAAAACAAAATAACTTGAAGAACAACCTAACAAGGAAAAATTAGGCTGAATCCATCACTAACAACGAAGTATTCTCATCTTGCCAACCATGATAACACCAATGCAGGAGAAAATCCTCAGTGCAGTCGGGGCTTACCAGGTTTCATGTGGCTGTGTATGGTAGAGTTGTGCTACTAGCTAACCCCCTTTGCCGTGAGAAGACCTTGCACTGAAAAACAAGTGTTAGTTACAGTTTTGTTTAATTTTTTTTTTTTATAGTTTAACATATCTAAAAAAAAGAAAACAATGAAACTCTATTTGGGGATTTACTTGGCAGTGTTTTCGTTGGAAGTGTTGGCTTAGGGCAGACCCATGGTTTATACTTTAAATTTGCACCAACAAAAAGACCCACAGTGTTGGCCCTTTCGGAAACAACCTGTGACCAGGTTGCAGTCTCACCCGAAACAGCTATGGGGTGCCGCAGAATCAGGTTTCTGCAAGCAGAAGAGGGATATTACTGTACCTTTAGCTTTAACAAGAAATGCTTATTCAAAATAGAACTTCAACATACACTTATATAGCTTCGCAGTTAGATAAACAAAGCAGTTTCTTGCTTAACCCTTAATTAGGAATTCACGATGAAGTTATTTATTAGCAGTTATCTCACTTTATCAATTACCTACTTATCAATGCATGAAATTTTTTTTTACAGAAACAACAACAGAGCAACCACAACACAAGATTTAACGTGGTTCACCCCCAGTGTAGGGGCTACGTCCACAAAGTGCACTTTTATTCAACTTTCAACAAAACAATAGTTCTGATCTGCGCACTCAGCTGCAGTTCATTTCCTTTAGTTCTAGCTGCGCACTCAGCTACAGCTCTTCTTCTTACAACTCTAAGCTGCGCACTTAGCTATAGTTCTTACAAAAACCCTCTGTGCACACAGTTGCAGAGGTCATCCACGCACACAGCTGGGACTTGACCTTAAACCCAAAATCAGATCTATCTTCTTCGCATCAGATGATCCTCATGTCATTAGATACCCTCGACATCTTTACATGAGTGCCTATTTATACAAGTGCACTATTACAAAACCATGGGCTTATACCCAAAATTTATGGACACTTACAAAAAAAGGGGGTTTTGACTCAACCCCGACACCCCTAAGACTATTTTGACGCGCAATTCCGCTTACAAGCTTCCACAAAAACCCCGGAGTTACCAAACTTAAGGACCATTAAGGTGCGCGCCCCAACAGGCCCCTAAGACTCACCAGTGTCCCGTCCCAGGACACTCTGTTGCTTGTCTTGCGAAAAAACCTTGTTGGCGAAGATAATAAACTGCTTGTTGAGGCTGCACATGATATTGTCGGCTGCTTGCTCCTTCTCCACCAACTCTTGCAATACTGCTGCTGATACTTTACTGGCCTTTGTCTGTGCAAATGCATCATATTCCTTCAGAACTTTAAGCTGGTTGTCCGCGGCAGAACTCAACTCCAAAGCCTCGTTGATAAGGGGCTGCATAGAATTTTCCAACAGTGTTGCTTTCATTCTGTATGATTGAATTTCCTACTGGAGTTCATTATTTTGCTTAACCTTGAGCATTTTCTGCATAGGAGGCAGAGTCTTAATTTCCACTTTCACTGCATCCAGCTCTGTCTGTTGCTGCTTGATGGTTTCTTGCAGCTTTTCTACTTCTGGATTGTCCTGCAGATTTGCCCAGGCGTCGAGGGTGTCCTCTAGCAGTTTTGCTATGCTGCTCACGAGATCTGAAATTTTTGCTACTGAGGCCTGAATGTCTCCACGGTGCTGCTCTCTGACCTCTGGTGGGCTCTTCGGGATGATGCAAAGTTGAAGCTCCGCAATCTGAGCCTCATGTTTTGCTTTGAGCTTCTCTATTTCACTGCGAAACTGCTGTGTGTAGTATTTCAGCTTGGCGATTCTTTGCTTCGGCTCCTCCTCATTCTGGATGTCGAAGTCAGGAATACTTCAACACGCCTCTTCCAATACTCGTGCCAATGTGACCTGCTTATGTTCTGCGTCACTCTTCCTCTGTTCGGCTTCCTCCAACTGTGTTGCGAAGCTATGATTCTCCTTGATGGTATTTTCCAACTGTATTTGTGAGTAGTGGTCTTGTGCTTGGATTTCCTTCATGATAGCTAATTGGTAGAGATGTAATTCCATCATGGACATCTTGGTGTAATCTATTCCAACTATCATGTTCATCTCCAACCTAGACGCTGCGTCAGTTATTATGAGGGCTGCACTTGACACTTATCCCCTGTTTTCTCTAACTGGCGATTGTCTTGTGTCTGGCTACGTAGTTAGTGGGGCACTGCTTGCTGCAGCGCCAGTCGCTAATTTTTCTGCTAACTCCTTTAGCTCCGAGATTCGTTTTGCTACACCAGTGATGGCATCAAGTTGCGTGGCTGCAAACTATGACCATTTCTTGGTGAGAGCTTCTGTTGACTTCGTCAGAGCGTGATCAAGCTCCTCACTTGTCAGGGTGGGCTCTTCGTCGATATTCTTGTCCTTTGACGCCTTCATTTTCTTTTGGGACTGAGGTTTGGTCACTTCTTCTGCCTTTGGCGACTTGCACTTATCTGGCCGATTAGGATCTGAGATGGTTTTGACCGAGTCTTCTTCTTCTTCTTCTTCATTTCCATCATCTCCACCCTGGTCGCCTGCACTCTGCTGCGACTCACTCTGTTCTTCGCTTTCTTCGAGTGGGTCATTCTGCTGCGTCTGACTAGGGCCTGCGTCTACATTGGTGACTGGGGGGACTGGAATGTTGGGTTTTGTCCCTGCGTCCTTCAACCATTCTTCCAGTCACTGTTGAACTATGGCGAGGATGTCTTCCTTGTTTACCACATATGGCAGCTTCCAGCATGTATGTTTATCATCTACGCGGGCCTGGATGAAGACATTGTGCATGTCAGCCTTGAAATTCGCCACACCCACATACTGAGAAAATAGCTCATTATTGAGCCGCGGTGTCTTCAGGATCTCATACGAGATATTCATGTCGTAAAAGGCGAACACATAGTTTGTCATCTGTTGGGATGCTTTGTCCTGTGACACCCAAATGGATGCGTACCTTGCTGCGCCAGGCATGTTCGGAGGTACAACAACAAACTGCGCCTCGGTAGGTTCTTTCCATCCTACGAGTGCAATAAGTACTATGAGCCATGAATAGTGAAAGGGTCTACCTTTCTCCTGTGTGTCACAGGCATCTTCAAGGAACTCCTTAGCAATGTAGGCTGCCCAGTTGTAACTGTAGCCTTCGGCACAGTTCGCAGCAATACTGATAATAGGGGCAGATAATTCATTTGGTTTGCACTTCCTCATTAATTTACAGTCTAAGAGCTTAGCTGTAAATCAAATGTTTTGATGCTGAATAGCCGAGGTTTGATACCCTCGCTTTCCTTTCGTCAGCCTGAAGCGTTCCTTCATACTATGTGCTAGCTTCACATCTTCATGTTTTCCCGTAAACTCAATGCTAGGGTCAGGCCCTTCCTTTGGAAAGCCCGTAATCCGGTGAATGAGTTCTCCATTGATAGTGATTTTCTGGTTTCCGATCCATAGGTGCCCATCATGCAACAGTGCCAATAGTTGCTTGACCACCATGGTCACCTGCGTGCTACGACCAAAGTGGGGAACATCGAGCATCTTCAACAAACCAGCTTTATCCAAGCCGACAGCCCACTGTTTCACTTCTAGTAATGTCGCGCCAGTCTCCGGATATTTGACGAAGTGCAAGTATGTTCCTGGGGTGAACTGTGGGAACTTTCCATGATCATTCGTATCGTGGTTTGCATACTTAATCCGGTCTATTTTCCCCATCATGGGTCCAACCAACTGCACACCCGGTGGCAGTGAAGGGATGCGTAATGTGAACTTCTTTGTCTGCTGAGGTAGCTACACTCCTGGTCGAACAGGCTGGAGATACAATGGATGCTGGAAGGCAACGTTCTCATCCCCTTCAGGTGGGATCTCTGCTGAACCAGAAGGATTCATCTCGGGATCCTTCGATGTTTTCCCTGATTGCTTGTGTCTGTCTTCGTTCTGCTTAGAACGAACTTCAGGCTTAAACTTTTTCCTAGTAGATCGTGTCTGCATTGGTTGAGGCGGTGCGGGGGGAGTTTCTTCGTGGGGTGCAGAGGTAGGTGGGTGGCTGAAAAGGTCCTGCAGACCCCCTTGTTCAAATTCTCTCACTAAATCCTGAAGCTCGTGATCAGCTGTCATGGGCTCAATTGTAAAACTCGAGAAAATGTGTAATGTGAAATTTGCGGCCGTGGGTGTCTTCTTATAGAATCAATCAATGAAATCTGTCATAACTGTGCATTGAAGACACCAAATCTAGCAGAGATCTTTCCCAAACGACGGTAGATTTCCCAAGATCTAATTAATACAGGTAGTTAATATAGGTAACATACCTACGCCATCGAATTTTATTTCTTCCAATGGTCGTCTTTTAAGCTCCGATAGATCTGTCCTTCTTCGGCACAGCCAGTAACTCCGGTTGTGCCATAATAAGGACATTCGACAATTCCTGACACCAACTTCGACATAGCTTCGAGCTTCAACCCATGACATAATGTCTTCCACTGCCTCACCGATTCCTTTCATTTCTAAGAACTTCATCAGAAATAGGTCCTGATACTCATGGAGAAGTTGGGTCACTTTTCTCAACACTTCTTCATCCCAATAATCTCCAACAGTAGCGTACTTAGGTTTTTCTTCGGACGCAATGTTTACTTGCCTTGTTTTCAAGGGCTGAGTCACTTCAGGCACTTCAACTACTGGTCCGTGTACTTTGCAGTGTCCTTCTGACTCAGAAATGTTAATGTTGCGTGGATCATCATCCTAATCAATTGTGAGGTTATAACGTTCTACTGTATTAGCTTCTTGTTACTTCCAATCGGGTTGGTACTCTACTATTTCTTTATCATCAAACACCTTAGTATGGTCAACCTAATAGCTGCGTCTAAAATAGGGCAACCCTCATTAATAGAAAACGTGAGCACAAAACTATCAACAAGACTATCCCACCTTACAGTACCATGGCGAAGCTCGACCTTTGCATACCAGTCCTTTGCTATAGGTTCCAGAGTGTGAATAAACCTGTGTACCCATTCTTCACGAGGTACACGCTTCCACGCTCCGTAGCACTACTCCAATTGTTCCTGAGGGCGAGGATTACCATTAAGCCTGCTTTGCACCTTTTGAGGTTGATCCATGAATCTCAGGCGAAGGAACTTTTGACAGACTTCCCAACTAGGAAGGTACTTTTTATGACCATTCCACTCTCTAGCAGCTATGGCTCTAAATAGTGAACCTAGAGTCTCAATTTTTTTTGAATCTGGCACCTGCTCTGAGAATGGGATAATAAAATCTTCTGGTTCTGTCAAGCCATCAAGAGTAGGTAGGACTCTTGTCTGTGAGCCAAGCCATCTGAGAGATTTGGTAAGTCGTGCACATCGATGTCCATGTAGTTCATAAATTCTATTCTGCCAATGCTCTAGACAGTCATTTGAATCAGTCATGCAGGGGATTTCACACTTCCACTCCATTATACCTTCAGTAGTAGGGTTAACATAGTCTTCTTCTTTAGCTGTGATGTCGCAGATATGATCCAAAACATCCTGACCTTCATCTCTGACTGGCTCTGTATATCTTTCTCCTTGAGAAGGGTCCAATGGTACTATGATTCTCACATCTTTCCCTTCAAAAGTCATCTGTCTGTTCTTAAGGTTGATTACTGCAGAATTCTCTATTGCCCATTCAATTCCTAGCAAGGCTGGATAAGGGTTGCTATCATCAATTATCTCAATGACTTCAAAATCTTCTAAGGTGCTGACTCCATCAATGTCAACTGGGACATTAGGGAATCTTCCTAGGGGCACAATCTTCTATTGATTGGCTAATCTCAACTGTATAGGGGACCATTCAAGAGTAGGTTTTCCCATTTGTTCCCATGTATGCCTAGTTAGGACATTTACTTCTGATCCCAGGTCTAAAATGATATCAGTCATATCATACTCTCCTATCTGGGCATGCAATCTCATTTCTCTTCCAGTTCTTCTAACCCTATTAACAGTTTTTTCTTTACCAGAGCTTCGTTGGGGATCGCAAGAAGCAATGACTTCCTGTAACTCTTTTAAGCATTTTGATTCCTTAAGAGATTCATACAACTCTGCAAAAATGATGAGAGGGTACTTACTTTATCCGTCGAAGCTTCTTGAGATTGTACCTGTTGTTGATGCTGTTGCTCAGGTGCTATTGACGTGCTCTTATTAGCAAAGTCTTTCTTCGCTTCTGTAAATGTCTCTTTTTCTCTTTCAACATCAAATGTTGGGATCTTCCCTAGGGCCTTATGGACCCTAGCCTCGTCAGGCTGTGTTTCCTTAATTTGCACATTCGTCGTAGCTCCACTCCTTGTAACAATGTTAATGGCTGGAACAGGTCTTTGTTCGACAGTAATCATTTGAATATTCTGAGTCAGAGCACTATTTCTTTGTTGTATCTTGGCGATCAGCTATGGGCATTACTCAATCACATGGTCGACTGCTCTACAATATTGACATGTTGTAGTTGGGTTTCGATAGTCTCTAGCTAGATGTCTTGCTTGATTACAGTTATAGCACACAACCTGGCCTCGACCTCTTCCAGGCATACCACCATGACCCGGACCTCCAAAAGTGCCTCGACCCGAGGTACTACCATGGTAACCACATCCATCTTTGCCTTGTCCATCATTTTGTACCCTATAAGCATCATAGGTTCGTTCTCTCATGAGGTCAAAACTGCGACATTCTTCTTCGTTGTGTCCAACTGACTTACAGAACTTGCAATAGGGGTTCTTAGGTACTTGCACATATCGCTGCAGCAGATAGCAGTCCTCAGGTCGATGCTGACCAGTGGTCCTACAGCTCTCACAATATAGAACGCTAGGGTTGAATGGGTTTGGTGCACCAGAATTCATGTAATTTCTTACCGCAGGACATTGTTCCTTGTCGTGACCCTCTGTCCTACATCGTGTACACCAAACCTCCTCTCGAACGGCTTTCCCTTTTTTCATGTCGCGAAGCTCCAGAGCCATTTCTGCCAACTGTGCTTGTATTTGGGCTATACCAGAATTATTTTCGACAAGAGCTGTCTCAAGCTTCATAGCAACTTCCAAAGCCTCTTATTGATCAGCAACCTTCTGTTGCATGAGTGGGGTCCTGATATGCAGTAACAAGGCTGCAATGAACCATTCTTTGTGCTGCGCTGGTCCAATAGTGAAACTAACTTGATCTAACAGAACTTTAAACCTCTGATCAAAGTCCCAAACTGATTCTCCTTGTCTCTATTGAATCTCTTTCAGTTCAGTTATACATTGTGACTCTGATTTAGGCTTCTTGAACTCTTTGATCATTGCTGTCTTAATATCAGCCAAGACATGGTTCTGAGTACTGGAAAACTTCATGAACCAGGTCAAAGCTCGGTCTCTAAGAGAAGTAACCAGCTGCGCTTTGCGTACAACTTGATCTATAATGTTCTTAGCATTCCACACAGCTTCACATAAGAACCAGAACTATTCTGGATCCTCTGATCCAGTTCCTTTGAAAACAGGGAGTTTAATGTCATCTTTCATGTGGGCCATAGTGGATCTAGGGGGGGAGGGAGGGGGAGGAGGAGGGGGAGAACTTACTGGGGTGACCTAACCTTCGACAGGAATACTCAGGGTAGGGTTACTTTTAGACTATGACGGGTTCTCAGGAATAATAGATCTGCGCGGTGGAGTTATAGGAGGGTTTTTAACAAAAGAGGTGTCTTGAAATTCATGCTCTTCTGGGCATACTGGGGTATGCTCGGTATTCTGACCTAGGTCATAGGATCCAGAATCTCTCTTGTATCGCTTACCACTTCGTAGCAAACCAGTTTGCTCGCCGAAGTCACTTTCACTTGCAAACATAGGTTAGTAACAGTAGATCTAGCAATCTGATTCTATAAGCAATATGCCTTCAATAGCATTTTAATTCTCAAACTAATTGAATTCAGGTACTTACCCCTTTGTCGATGGAAAACTCTGTCACCAATGATTCTTGGAAGGTCGTCTTTCTCTCAAGAACTTGTCTGAGCTACGACGAGGATCCTTGTTCTGTTGTTCAACAAATTTCAAATAGGTATTTTCAATCTAGTCACGATGTCCTTTACTGAGGGTCGCCAAAACATAGCCCTCCTGGTATGACGTAAATCCCTCTTGAGCAAATACTGAGTTCAACCGGAAACGGAACCAATTTGTTGGCTTAGGGCAGACCCAGAGTTTATACTTTAACTTCGCACCAACAAAAAGACCCACAGTGTTGGCCCTTTCGGCAACAACTTGTGACCAGGTTGCAGTCTCACTCGAAACAGCTATGGGGTGCCGCAGAATAAGGTTTCTGCAAGCAGAAGAGGGATATTATTGTACCTTTAGCTTTAACAAGAAATGCTTATTCAAAATAGAACTTCAACATACACTTATATAGGTTCGCAGTTAGATAAACAAAGTAGTTTCTTGCTTAACCCTTAATTGGGAATTCACGGCAAAGTTATTTATTAGCAGTTATCTCTCTTTATCAATTACCTACTTATCAATGTATGAAAAGAAAAACATTACAGAAACAACAACAGAGAAACCACAACACAAGATTTAACGTGGTTCACCCCCAGTGTAGGGGCTACGTCCACAAAGTGTGCTTTTATTCAACTTTCAACAAAACAACAGTTTTGATTTGTGCACTCAGCTGCAGATCCTTTCCTTTAGTTCTAGCTGCGCACTTAGCTGCAGCTCTTCTTCTTACAACTCTAAGCTGCGCACTTAGCTGCAGTTTTTACAAAAACCCTCTGCGCACACAGCTGTAGAGGTTGTTCATGCACACAGCTGGGACTTGACCTTAAACCCAAAATTAGATCTATCTTCTTCGCATCAGATGATCCTCATGTCATTAGATACCCTCGACATCTTTACATGAGTGCCTATTTATACAAGTGCACTATTACAAAACCATGGGCTTATACCCAAAATTTATGGACACTTACAGAAAAAGGGGGTTTTGACTCAACCCCGACACCCCTAAGACTATTTTGACGCACAATTCCACTTACAAGCTTCCACAAAAACCTCGGAGTTACCAAACTTAAGGACCATTAAGGTGCGTGCCCCAACCGGAAGAAATAATGGAAGTAACCACTAGTGATAGCAATTTTGACAGCTCAAAGAGTAATGCAAACACCAAGAAGGAAGAAAACGATTTGAGGCAGAAGCACATGAACTGTGCTTAAAGATTTACAATCTTAGTTCACAAGTCGGCAGCTAAAAACCAGTTTTCTTTACACCAGAAGCACACACAGCAGTCAACAAGCTTCGAAACCATCTTATGTCCTTACAGAAACCAACCGATAGTGTTTTGGTCGGAAGGTAGCTTGCAATCGAAGGTGTTTTCAAGGTCATGGTGGCCATGAGCTCACAGCTCGGCCACACCAGTCTAAGGACTTCTTAACAATGCGAAAGGAAGGGTTAGGGTTATGCTCTTTAAGTCAACTCGAGCTGTGGACAAAACATCCCCATGTGTCCTCAAGAATTATTTCCTCATCATGGGTGCAAGTCAATAGTTGGTTATGTGGATCTAATCTGCTTCAAAACCATTTCTTTTTTAATCAATAATCTTTAAAAACAATATAATTCCTTTGTTTTCTAATAATGTATTACACCATTGATTATTCAATGATGAGTTTATTAATTAAGGAATTAAGACATGGATATTCTTCTAGGGTTTTATTTTTATAAATCAAGATAAGATAGTTATTTTACTAACTATGTTTGATGGAAAATGTGTAAAAGACATATTCTTAGTATTAAACCAAAGCAAGAAGGAGATCTAGTGATTGCTAGACTTAGCCTTTGATTCATTAGAGTTTGAGAGTAAATTGTTAACTAGGACCAGAGCAATATCAGATCTCTCACAAGTTTTCTTTAAACCAACAGCCTTATTTCAAAAGATTATCAAGCAATTTTGTATAAGGTGAAATTTATAACTAAAGGGTACACTAGGAATGAAAGTGTAAGATACAAGAAATAAGAATTCAAAGTACAGGACTGTAAAAGTAATAAAGAAGAATTCTTTCAACTAGGAAGATATTCTTGATCCAATTCTTTTATTGCAATGTGTTTTTGGGGATGCTAGTGAATGCAGTCCTTAGACCCATTTAAGAATCTCAGTGTAAATCTAGCATCCAAATAATGAGTAAATAGATAGAAGTATAAGTGGTTTTGGTTATTTATTGAGAAAACATTGTTTATGAAATCCTAGAACAAGGGTAACTGTGATAGACACCAAACAATGTTGAGTGATCTAAGCATCAAGACGTGAATTATATTTCTTTCCATTTAAACTCTATATTACAATTAATGTAAGCATGAATACAAGTGTTCATTACAATTTTAATCATAATCATCCAAATTATTTGATGTGTTTTTTATAGTAATTGACTATGCAATTTTTACCCATGCATATGTAGTTCTATTTTAACACTCTTACAGAGTTTTGACGACATAATCAAGATCAATGTTACCTCTTATGGAGACAAGATACATTAAAACATTCTAAGTCTAGCATCATATTCATGCTAGGGAAGTATCTTCTTGACCTGATTATAAATATTATTTTTACTGGAACATACGCCTACTTGTTAAAACCTATAAGAACCATCAGTCCCACTGTGTTATCTATAAGCTAAGTAAGCCCTGATAACCCTAAGAATCTTTCCCCTACTTGACAAAAGAAAACAATACTATACTTAGGATTAGTAAAAAGACAGTTTTCTTTTCTACTTTCTGTAAAAATGCAACTGCTAGGTTGAAACAGTACTAACACACTATTTAAAGATAAAATTTTGAGTTATATAGAACCTTATAACAAAGTAATCTTCATTTCTCTTGCAAACTGTAATTATTCTGCTAACCGTTAGTGGTTCCTTAACCAGGACTTTTGACATTTTATGTCACATGAATTTTTTTAAATTTTTACGAATTTTTGAGTTATTAGAGAAGTATTGTGGTTTCTTGGAAGATGATTTCCGAGAAAGGATGCTTGAAAACTTAAGGTTGCGATCCTTTTGAAAGTTGTAAAATCATGTATGTATTATGCATCAAGGACGATGCATGGTTTAAGGGGGAGGGGGTGTAATACCACATGTGTTGATCCCTAGATATATTTAATTTGTAATTGTTTATTATTGTGGCACACGGTGCCAAAAAAAGGGTCTTTAATGACCTAGAGACATTATTATTGTTTTGTAAATAATTAATAAATGAAAACAACTGGAACATTGGGGACCACTAAAAGAGTATGTGAGGCCTAGATACACAATGTGAGGGGGAATGGGAACATTCCTATCACTTTATAAATTGTTTGGTTGACCTTGGTCCATATTTATGTCTTGGTGGCTTTATTAGTTGATGATCACCCAAAAATTGTACAACGGACCCAAAGTTTAATTATTTTAGCCAATGTTTGTATTATTGAGCCTAATTCATGATTTAGTGGGTCTCCTTGGTGTTTGGGTGCGTTCCGTTTGTTGATTGACCCCCTTTGGTGATTTTGTAACTCCTTTGTGGAGGTTACACTTGGTTTTGTAACTCCCATTTGCATAAATGTTCCCTCACTGGCTATTTTTAGCCTTAACTCATCAAAAGTTGTGTAAATAATTATGTAACTCCTTGTGTAAATCCTTGTATAAATCTTGTGTAATTCCTTATGTAACCCCCCTTTTTATTTTGGGAATATGCCTTGTCTTGGGTGTCACCTCACTTCTCAAATTTTGATTCCTCTTCATGGATGATGTGTCCACACATCAATTTGAGTGGGGTGGAGTGACTTGGAGTCACTCTCCTTGAAATTTGAATTGCTTGGGTTGGATTAGAGTTAACCTCTTGTGGTTGAATTATCCCCCTTGGATTGACTCAAGTTGGCTTACCTTGGTGTGGTTTGACCCCATTGAGTTATAATTACTTTATTTGGTCTATAAATCCATGTTTGATATCCTTGGTTTGGGTTTGTTTTTCTTGGTTGTTTTGGATGGTTGTTGATTATGTTTGTTCATACCTTTGATGGTGAGATATTGAGAAACCATGAATGCTCTACTATGTGAATGAACTTCATGCTTAAAGCACTGTGATATTGTATGGTGTTTGCGGTAATCCTGGAAAAATATGGTGTAGTTCCTCTGTTTCCACTACTTGGATCTGTCCTAGACCTGCACATAAATCATAGTGGTGAATGGTGATATCTTGATGGCCTAGGGGGTCTGGATTACCATTGACCTGGTAGTGGGGTGGAAGAGGAAGTATGTGGTGAGGAATTGAGTTTTGGATTCTTTAACTAATGCTTGAGCTATTATTAAGTGCACCTCTATTGTGTATCCATGGATTCACCTCGGAGGCGGCTTGTCAAAGTGCGATCTGGCTTGGCAGTGCCAAAGTTTGGGTGGAATGTGGTCCGGATGATGCTAGTTGCGCATTGATAATATAAGTGACTTATCTCATGTTTATTTAATTTACTTGGATCTGATCTGATTTATTTATGGATGCACATGAAATGTTTGATGAAACACATGAGTTATTTGTGGAATAAATTTCTCACAAAATTAAATCTATTTATGCAAGTAAATTTTATGAAGGAATTGGAGACTAGTTTTTGGGATTTTGTGCACAATTTGTTTGAGGAAATAATTATTTGATACCTATGCTACACAACTGATATTTATTCCCTTGTTATTATATAATGTGTATTTTTATGGTATAGTAACATCAAAATGGTTAAATACACTTCCCTTTGATTCTTCTACCTTTTATTCGAAAACTAGTTCTTTGAATGAACTGTTTGGCATAGTTTGGAGACTTACCACATTAAGTGTTTGTAAACATGCATGAATGTTCCATATATGCTTATGTATGATAAATAATATTTAAAATTTGTGAGAATTTGAGGATAAATATTCTTGGTAGTGTTGGGAAAATGTCTGCCAAAATTTGATCAATTTCCAATTTCTAGCTCCTTCAATGGAATTGTTTTGAGTAGATTTGTGACTTTGCATATGAAGTGTTTGAAAAAATATTAGAATGAGATGTACATATGTTAGTAATTATAAAACATTTTATTTTTATTTGGAATTTCATTTGAATGATTCTATGAGCCGTGGATTTAATTATTCTAGTGATTCCTAGAATTACTAGTCAATTCCGATGAGTAGAATTAACTTGTTTTGTGAGTTGTTTAATGGGATGTATATGGGTGGAAATATACATCCATATGATTGTAAGTAACCCCTGATATTTTTTCCATGAGCTACAATATTCATATATTTCTCTTTATTTTGCATTTGGAAAGTTAAATTGGAAACTATGAACGTTGCAGTGAAATTGGTAAATAGTGTTTGGATTTGAATCTCTGTTTTTGGTAAAAGATCGATATACAGACGTATTATCTATTGGTGCTTTAATTGTTTTGTAGAATGATATTTTCCAGATCTATACCTTCACCTCTGTGTGCCTCGGAACTCGGTACGATTGGTTTGATTGAAATCTTGGTAGTGTTTATTAACGAGTTGTACTGATTAAACTTGAAATATTCTTCGTTTATGTACTCGGATTAGATTTGAAAAAGTTCTTTATTTTTTTGTATGTGCATGCTTAAATATTTGTATAATGGTTGTAGATTCACTTTTTGGTTCATTTTCATGGTTGCGTGTCAAATCTGTGCAAAGCTAGGTGTTTTACACAGTCCATCCCGGACTAGCCACATACTATGGAAAACCTGAGCTCTTAAAGACCTACAATGAAACCCTCTAGTATACTAGGGACCATTATCCCTTGTAATGTCCACTCTTTGCCACTTTTTCTTTTTGGGAAAAGGTTCTTATTCTGATTCAAGTTCTCTTTCTTAGATTCATACTTTTATGATTTAATCTATTTCTTCATTTTCATTATTTCATAGATTTTTAATGTAAGGAGTTTCGTTTCGCATGGAAATATTTCTTAAAATTTCAAGATCCTTATAATCTCAAGGCGTCCCCTGTGATTAGCTCAAAGTTTTCATAATTTCTTATTTGAATCTTGTTTTTTGGTTCTTATCACAGGTTTTATAAGACTTTCTTATTATGTCCTTAAGTTAAAGTCTTATTGGAACTTCCATAGCCAATTACCCGCAATAACCTCAAAGCACAATAAGTCATTAAGACATATAATTACAACTTTTCAAATAGAAACATTGAATATATGAAATATCCAAATCACTAATTATACCCGATGTTCAAATCCTACTATCTCAACATCAATTAATCACATAATCATCACATTATTAATTATACATTGATGTTCCAAAGCCTATTATCTCAGCATCAATCTAAACACATCGTAATCTAAACTTTTTCAATGTTCCAGAGCCTACTAACTCAATATCAAATCAAGCATAATAATTCTAAATATTATTGATGCTCTAGAGCTTCACCAACTCAACATTAAGTCATATTCAATAGTATTGATGCTCTAGATCTCTCCGACTTAACATCAATAATTGTATTAATTCCTTCAAAACTTGATTACCAATAATACACCAAGTATGCTAAACATAATCTTAAACCAATTTCATACCTTGATACTTCTAGTATCTTGCAAAACATGCATCAACCAATCTAGTAATTATTTATTTCCTAAATCAATTGCTTTAACATATGCCATCAACTTAACATTCTCTAAAGTGTTTCAATAGGATTTCAAATTTATTGCTTTGTTTTCTTATAATTATATATTAAACATACTTATCATTCGTGCAATTGACTATCCTAACATCCTGATATCTTTTCAAAAATATTCATCACAACTTCATAATATAAATTACCTAATGTATTAATTTTTGTTTACCAAAATTGGCAAAGCTTCTTGCACCCATGTGCACCTGCATGCTTCACTAACAATTTTCTTGCCAGAAATTGTTTACATCATAATCTCTTTAGTCAACATAAAGACATAAATATAATAATAAGTTACTATTTTGAGTGCACATAATTTCTGGAAGTAACAAATGTTCTTATGCATAATCCGAATGCATTACGTTTTTTGACAAACATAGTCGTAGCTAGACATCAATTACCTATACTTGCAAATATCACTAATTGAATTGCACTTAAACTTCCTAGCAATTTATACATAGGATTGCATTTTACGCAACATTATGCATGTGGAATTAACATGAGCACATATATTTTGCATTACGTTTACATCCTACTAGCATCCTAATACATTAAGTTTCATTTAGCACTTACAACTTATGATGCAAATTTCTATAACATAATGTAACCATTCTTTTAACACATTCATATGCAACAATAATGATTTCAAGAATTATCTCAAATACAATCTTTTCATGTTACTATCAATCATTAGTTTATGCTTTTTTCCGATCAATAAACATACTCAAGTAATCATGCTTGCCTACAATAGATTTACTCATACTTCATCAAGTCACTTTTCATTATACCTTTAATATTATGCATTAAAAAAATTTCAACATTTATTTGCCTAAGAAAGACAACTACATCATACCAATATCGTCGATGCGCTGTATTTTTCTTACACAACTTCATGGTACTTACAACTTATGGTTCACTCATGAACTCCTATAACATTCTATAATAGAAGACACGAAGGTAAACATTTCTATCCTTACTGAAACATTATCTACTTTGCCCAAGCAAACATATTCAACAACATATTTACAATTCATTGTTATCACACATTCGAGTCTTTCATCCCATTTACATGCCTTGACTATAAATTAAAACCATTGAGTTTATGTTTTCTATGCTCAATAGAACAATCATAATTAACCGACTCAAGCCACGAATTTAGACAAGATAACCAATTACTGTAAACAACTAGGATTCAAATACTTCAAAGAGTACACAACATACCTGTACATATGTGAGTCCATAGGCTGTAGTGTCGTGACCTCGCTTTGATACCACTTGTAACATACCCATTACCTTCATTATCCTATTGAGGATACATGGTAAACAATTTTTTCCTTTAAACTCCATCTTAACCAATCAAACATATTAGTTGCAATGATTAATGAGCCATTATAACCAAGTATATTCCAATTGTACCTCATTTATATATATACATGAACATAACATTTATTTAAATAACATGTAAGACTTGAGGTCTCAACTAGATTGTGGACATAATACTTATATACTACTTGATTAACCTATCAATTGAATCCTTTGTCCTTAGCAAGAGCATGTTCAATCCATATGAATAAATTTTCTTTTATCATCAAGAAAATATTGTGCAAGTAATTCATTTAACACAACCACTATAGTATGTGGTATAAACACACCAAATATGCTTATACTAGGATTTCCAGGGAATATCCAATTCTCTTTTAGTTATAAGTTTTTTACATTAGTTTAACCGAATAACAAGTGCATTACTCATTAAGCTTATACATATTCATATGCTATTAGTCATTCATTTAGTTGTAATCCTTACTTAGATACATTGCACATCCTTCTCTTCATTATTCTTGATTATCAACATACGGCATGATTTAACTTTTGAAACTCATGGGATTGTTATAAAATATACCATACTTGCCATAAATTAATATTTAAACCATTGAATCTTAACAATATCCTCTTATGAAATTTAATCATCTTTACTTATGCTAAGGTGCAGGCATACCAATGGGAACTTACTACTACCTTACTTAGCCATTTATCACTATTTTCAGCTATATACCTATATCTTAATTAATGCTCGGTTAAATACTTTAAAACATAAAAGTTACGTAATCATAAAAGCACCTAAAATCATAAAAGAAACTAACTAAAGTAACAACAATCTTTTAGTGAAAGTAACACCTACTAGAATAACCTCGAACAATCCATGATAAAATCATTAGTAATATAGTTCACTACTTAAATCATAATTTGTTTCCTTTGCATATGTAAGGATTAAGTCAATATAACGATCAACTAGCTAATATATGCTAATCTTAACTCAGATTCAATAAGAACATAATAAAAAATATTCATAATCAAAGAGATGTTGAACATTCTACATATATATTATAGATATAAAGATATACAATCTTCGCTTAATTTCAATGCCATGACCAGAAAGGAGAGTTTCTAAAAGAAAGTCTTAACTTTCTCGATCATGACTTTGATGCAAGGGTTGATATGAAAAAAAAATTCTTTTTGCAAGGCATATTAACTTGCATCTGTTGTTGAACTAATTGTAACTCACTTTGCAAAACTAAATTTGAATGTGCGATCTATGGTGATTTCTTGGTATGCGTATACTTTTCTTTTTGGTCATGGCATTGAAATTGGCTGACCATTATATATATTCATATCTATGATATATATAGGCATGTATTTATTATCTCAGCTTTTACATTAAGAGGTTTTTATGAAGTTCTATTTACCAAATAAAATTGTCAACAAGTCAGAAGATAAACAAATATTGACTTCATGTTTTGTATCATAATCTCAATTCATAGCATTGGAACATATTCAACTCATGATATACTAGCATTGGAATTCATGTCATATCCATTTGTCAATATTTCGGTCTTTTTTCTATGACTATACAAATACTTTATCATTCTGAAAAGCTATAATACGAATGACATTTAGCTTAAAAGTACAAATAGAATTTTTTTTAGCTTAGGTAAGGTCTTCATTTACTAACTTACTCTGTTAAACATATGAATTTTTTTTCATTTAAAGAAATTTCAAAACTTAGGAAATAGGTATGTTGACCATTTTTTATAAATTCAAATCCACTTATATGTTGTTCACAAAATAAATTCTACCATATCATCATTGTGACACTTCTTACTATCAATCTATAATTTAATTTGGACCTTCCTTATATGGTGATGATAGAAGTTTCAGTTAGTGCATTAAACACTTGTACATTTGAGAGAGAGATAAAACGAGTTATATCCCCACCTTGTTATTACATCCTTCATCTTGTCGTTTGATGGGTGTTTATCCATCCTTGATTTATGGTGTTTAGGATTTTTCTTGTGTTGACCCTTACCTGTTGGTCCTATGTGCTAACACCCACCTAAAATATGTAACCCTACCTCTTTGTCTTGACCCTACCACACTCTCTTATTCTATTATCTACTATTCCTACCCGCCCCTCTTGAAAATTTATTCTTATTCCTCTTGCAAAATGTGTAACACATCGACTATTATTGGATTGTGAAGAGAACATGCTGCCCATGTTGACTGTTTTAGAACTTCCATCAGTAAGATAAATCTTCAAACAATGAAAATAAACATGGAAATAGGTATTCCCACTATGCAGAGATTGTTAAGTTTGATATGTTTCATCTGTGATTTCTGCAGAGACGTGGTGTGGTTATGGCCATGCAGTATCATGTCCATCCCTCACTGCTTCATGGTGATTGTTGGAAACCCTTGTGAAAGAGCCTTCTCTATTAACAAACAAACCTCCAACGGTGACATATGTACGTTAACAAAGAAACATGTGTGTGTCAATATACTTTGAATAGAATGCTGCCAAGTCAATGTGTGTTTATTCCTTTATTCTTGGGGTGTTCGAGGGTTTTGTTCATTGCGTCAACTAACCGAAACTCTTGTCTAATGGCGTTGCGACCATTTCATCTCCATCTATAATTTCTTTTTACACTTGAAAATTCCAATTATGAGGATAAGGGTCTATCTATAATATGAATTGTTTGAATTCCAAGAATGTTCTATTATTATTGATCAAAATCCCTTCAGGCACTTCAATTTTGGGCCTTCCTATGCATAATGCGAATGGAATAGTTTGTATAACTGCCATATATTGTGTAATGACTCTAGGTGTGTGTGAGCATTGTTTTGAGGGTTTCATATTCTATCTTGTGACTGCCATTGCCTAGATTTACTAACTTGAGGGAAACTGAGACTTATGTGAATCATGTTGTTCATTGTTTAATTGTGCTCAGGGGGAAAATGTTTCTTTCGTGGTCGTTGCTATTAAGGATGAGCAGGACTATGTTGGTGGAGGTCTTCCAAAGTTGTTCTAAGTTCTATATGTCCTATAAGTGACCACCAACATCTTATCTAGAAGATTCCAAGTCTACTGCTATTCACTTGACATCTCTTATTACATGAACGTGACCACCACTACATTGTTTAAGGGATGTTATGATTGCCACTTCTATTTGGATTGATTTTTGAGGCTAACTTTGTTTAAATATAAATGTTTTGAGGTGTCTTTCACCCTTTTACCATCTTGCTTAAGTTTTGGATGTTGATATTGCTTGATGTACCTATTCCTCTACCTGTTTAAACCTATCCTGCAACTTTTTATCTCTCTCTCTCTCTCTCTCTCTCAGGTATGTAAAGACCCTCATGTAAGGGTCACTTTTGTTTTAGTTTTTTACTTTCTTGTAAGAGGCATAGACTGTATTAGACTTGTTCTTTTTTCTGTTGCACATTAGATATGCTAATGCTACTACAATTTTGTCTAATTACTCTTACTTTTGATATTACTTTGTTGATTATATGTTTGTATTTGTTTAATGTGTGCTTCAACTTTAACTCAGTCATATTTGAAAGTGTTAAAGTTGAAAAAAATGAAAACTATCTTTTACTTTATTAGATCTAAACTTCTCTACTGTACTATTTTGTTTTCAGTACTAGTCTTGTAAAATGCAATTTTTAGTTATATGCTTAAAACCCCCTTTTTAACAAATCACACCCTCTTTGGGAAAATACCAAGAACATAAAATAAAAAACAAAATGAATCTGAGATTGTCATAGAAATGGAATTCTTGATTGCTTTGAAACAAGTGTGCATGTCCTCAATTATGGATCAAAGCAACATTTGTTTGGTCTTGGGGGAATTTCCCAAAAGTAGAAAGTTCAACATATATTCATTTTTAAACAATTTAGTTTATGTCCAAGGGATGGAATGAAAATATTCTTTTGGAGACTTCTTACAACTTGCAAGTTGTACTCTCTTAACTCTCGCATGTGACCCAGGGTAAGGAACTTGTTTAAATTTGCTAATTTCAT
This sequence comes from Pseudotsuga menziesii, assembly GCA_001517045.1. NCBI lineage: Eukaryota > Viridiplantae > Streptophyta > Pinopsida > Pinales > Pinaceae > Pseudotsuga > Pseudotsuga menziesii. Next base: position 117,567 of record LPNX010217721.1, on the reverse strand, counting down.
AAACATATTCATTGTCTATTGTGGCATCCTTTGATAAAACATGATTTTTGCAGAAGCAACAACACTTGGAATTCCCAAAAACTGCCACACACTGAAAGATAATAAATCCATGCCTTAGTTTGTTTCAATTCACACATCTCACTCCTTACACTCCTTTTCTTTCACTTCCTACTCAACATAACATATTGAATTTGAAATTTCTACAAGTGTAGGTCCAATGGACAATTGTTGTTTTGATTGTTATCATGCTAAATTTGTCTAAAAAAATGTGTAACAAACTTAAATAATAACAACAAACAATAATAAAATAATAATAATAATAATAAACATCAACATATATATAAAATAAATAATAATAATTAATAATGTCTTTACGAAAAGACACGACTCTTATTTGTAAGTTTTAAACCTGTGCAGAGAAGCAAAGCATACAGATTCTTTTAAGCAAAATAGAGATCACAACACATCATTCACACATAAACACAGAGATTTACCCTAGAAACCCTTAACTAGGAAAACCAGAAGACCTTGGAGCCACACCTCCTATTTTCTCTTCATTACATTATGAAATCCTCACAATACAAAATATAGGTATTCCGCAACATCCAAATACCCTAATCCATTAACCTGAATTAGAAAAATCCTCCAATCCCTTAATCGGGATTAAGTTACATATTTTTAGACAAATTCTAAAAATAGCCACAAACAACTATAAATAGCCATAAGGTGCCTTTGGGATCGCCGAGCTGCAGCGCTGACATGCACACCTCCCCTCCATATGCACATGCAAAGAATATAACATATACCCAACATTATCCCACTTGTTGTTTCCTTTCCATAGCAATGAGTCATGTACTCATAAAGTCACAGGTTTAGGGCATCAATGCCCATAGATTCTCTACACCAAGAGAACTTCTCTATACTAACAGACTTTGTTAATGAGTTTGCAACATTTTTCATTGTGTCAACCTTATCTAGCAACACCTTCTTGTCTTCAACCATATCTATCACAAAGTGATATTGCAGGGTTCTTTGCCAGGAATATTGCACTTTGGCTATCACAATCTAACCTTACACCTTTCTGTACAAACCCAATACCTGAACACAATCTTTGCAGCCACATAGCTTCTTTGCTTGCATGAGTGGCTGCCATGTATTTGAATTCTGTATTTGAGAGTGCAACTACAGCTTGTCTCTTTCTCATCCAACTGATAGCTCCTCCAAATAGGTTAAACACATACCCACTTGTATATCTTCTATGATCAAGGTCTCCAGCCCAGTCTGCATCAACAAATCCATGTACATTTATTACTTTGTCTGGTCCAGGTCTTCCTTGGTAGTAGATTGCATAATCTATGGTGCCACGCAAATATTTGAAGACCCTCTTTACAACTGTCCAATGCTCCTTTCCTGGTTTTGACATATATCTGCTCAAAACTCCCACTGCATGAGCAATGTCTATTCTTGTACAGACCATTGCATACATCAAACTACCAACCACACTAGAATATGGAACCCATGACATGCCTTCTTTTTCTTCTTGTGTCTTGGGATACTGCTCTACAGATAACTTTATACTTGCAGGAATAGGAACCTTGACCGGATTACTTTTTTGCATGTTAAATCTATGTAGTACCGTCTCAACATATTTTCTTTGATTTAAACTAATCATTTTGTTTGCATGATCTCTTCTTATCTCCATTCCCAGAATGAAGTTTGCAGCACCGATATCTTTCATATCAAACATGGAGGACAATTGAGACTTCACCTCCTTTATAACATCTTTGTTCTTTCCAATCAACAACATGTCATCAACATGTAGAACTATGTTAATGAAGTGATTACCAACCTATTTGGAATATACAAAGTGATCAACGTTTCTTCTCACAAACCCCAATCCAAGTATGTATGTGTCAAACTTTTGGTACCACATCCTTGGCGATTGCTTTAGACCACAAAGGGACTTCTTTAGTTTACATACCAACTCATTATTTCCATTTACTATGAACCCTTCTGGTTGTTTCATGTATATTTCTTCTTCCAGATCCCCATGTAAGAATGTTGTCTTCATGTCCATCTTCTCTACTTCAAGATCAAAAGCAGCCGCAATAGAAAGGAGAAATCTAATAGAAGTTAATTTTGCAACCAGAGAAAATATTTCACCAAAATCAATCCCCTCTACCTGAGAATATCCCTTTGCTACCAAGCGGGCTTTATACTTATCCACTTTACCTTCTGCATTCGACTTCCTTTTAAATAACCATTTGCTCCCAACAGATATTCTCCCAGCTGGTAACTAGACTAGATTCCAAGCTTCATTTTTGTCCAAGGAATCCATTTCTTCATCCATGGTCTTTTTCCAGAGATCACTATCCTCTGAATTAACAACTTCCTTCACATTTCTATGATCATCATCAGTAACAGACATAGCAAAATGAGAGTGAAATCCAGGAGGGGAATACCTTTTTGGTTTCCTTATTTCTTGAGATGATCTCCTTAAAACTGGAGTATGAGGTTCTTCTTCTTCCGATTCTGCTTCTTCTATTGAGTCAGATTCTTCACCTTCTAACTTAAACTCTATTTTCTCTGGTTCCTTTTACATTGGATTCACTTCCTGTTTGGTGACTTCTTTGACCTCTCGAAACACAACATCTCAACTATAAACAATCTTCTTAGTTATAGGATTCCAAAGCTTATACCCTTTCATACCATCTTTATAGCCAATAAATATACACTTCTTAGCTTTGTTATCCAACTTGCTCCTTTTCTCCTTTGGAACATGTACATAAGCATCACAGCCAAAACTTTTAGATGCTTAATAGAGGGTTTCTTACCAGTCCAATCCTCTTGTGGAGTTTTATCAATCAATGCTTATGTGGGTGATCGGTTTACCAAGTAACATGCTGTCTCCACTGCTTCTGCCTAGAATTCTTGTCCTATCCCAGCACTGCTTAGCATGCTCCTTGCCTTTTCCATCAACATTCTATTCATCCTCTTAGCAACTCCATTCTGTTGAGGTGTGTATGAGTTAGTCTTTTGCCTTGCTATACCGCACTTCTTACCAAATTCCTTGAATTCATTCCCACATAACTCTCCACCATTATCTGTCTTCAACACCTTTATTTCCTTTTCTGATTGATTTTCTACAAGAGCCTTAAATTATTTAAACTTGGCAAATACTTCAGATTTCTTTCGAAGGAAATAAATCCATATGTTCCTTGAGAAATCATCTATAAATGAAACATAATACATAGATTTTCCTAATCATTGGAACATGAATAGGTCCAAACACATCACTATGTATTAATTCTAGAATTCCCTTTGCTCTTGTAGAACCAGATGCAAATCTTACTTGATTTTGTTTTCCATATATGCAATGTTCACAGAAATCAAAATCCAGAGTGCAATCAGTCATACCTTCAACCATACATTTACCTTGTAATGCTCGAAGTCCCTTTTCTTCGATATGCCCCAATCTTTGATTCCATAGCATTGTCTTTCCTCCTAATGCAATCAGGGTTTTTTCATCTTTACTTCCTTCCTCCAGCACAACAGAATTGTTACATTCATCAATGATGGTTTTTCCCAATAGTTTGTACAGAGTTCCATACCGAACTCCCTCATTAATACCATTGATCCTAGAACCATTTTGCAACCACCATCTCCACACACAGTCTTTACACCTACAACACCATATTTCCGACAGATATCAATGTTCTTGCTAGATTTGGAATGTGTAGCACTCCAGGCAGAGCTTTAATCTTTCCATCCTTCAGTTTTAGCTTGACTCTACCACGTCCAATGATATTGGCTAGTGAATCATCTCCCAAGTACACATCTCCTCCATTGTACTTTTCATATTCACAAAACCACTCCCTATGAGGGTTCATATGACATGACGCACCTGATTCAATCATCCATGTATCATGTTTTGAAAGATAATGCATGGAAACTAGGTACACATCCCCTCCTTCTTCTGAGGAGTTCTTCGCCTCTGTGGAAGGGGTATCCTCATATCCATTTGCTTTCTCAACATTTTTAGATCTACAATCCTTTTTATAGTGCCCAGCTTTACCGCATTTCCAACACTTCCTTATTCCTTTTCCTGGGGATTTAGATCTACCCTTAGATTTAGATCTCCGCCCAGATCCTTTATTTTTGTTTCTCTCCTGGGGGCGACCTCTCACAGACAAGGCATCCATGCTATGACTATCCATGGTTTTCTACCTCATCTCTTCTAATAGTAGGGATGCTACAATTTCATCAAATTTTAAGGTCGCCTGGCTAGAAATACCTATTGCAACAATTAGGTTGTCCCAGGAATTCAGTAAAGAACAAAATAACGTAATACATTTAAAGAACAAAATAACGTAACACATTTATCTTATTAACCCATTTTAATACTAACAGAGGTTATCTGACTTACCAGAGTATTGTCGACATTCAAATGATATGTTACAGTGTCATTCTTGTCCATTATGAGGTGAAACAAATTCTTTTGCAGAAACAACTTGTTCACAAGGGATTTTGATTGATACAAACTCCCTAGTTTTGCCCATAGCTTTACTGCACTATCTTCACCAGATACGTTCAACAACATAGAGTCTGATAAGCACAATCGTATTGTACTCCTTGCCCTTCTTTCTAATCTATCCCAATCATCTTGTGACGTTGCAGTGGGTTTCGTACCCAGATCCACAACAATCCACTATTCCCGATCTACCAGAAGATCCTTCATTTTCAGCTTCCAGAGCTCAAAATTATGGCCGTTAAATTTCTCGATTTCGATTATTGAAGTGCTCACCATTCTCTTTCAATGCACAAATCAACACTGCAAAGCTCTCACTGAACCCAGGTTTATCTTAAACCCAAGATCTATCAATCGCATCAAACCCTTAGCAGCAAAGGCGTTCCCTTGATGCCAAAATCGAGCTCTGATACCACATGTAAGTTTTAAACCTGTGCAGAGAAGCAAAGCGTACAGATTATTTTAAGCAAAATAGAGATCACAACACATCGTTCACACATAAACACAGAGATTTACCCTGCAAACCCTTAACCGGGAAAACCAGAAGACCTTGGAGACACACCTCCTATTTTCTCTTCATTACATTATGAAATCCTCACAATACAAAATATAGGTATTCCGCAACATCCAAATACCCTAATCCGTTAACCCGGATTAGAAAAGCCTCCAATCCCTTAACTGGGATTAAGTTACATATTTTTAGACAAATTCTAAAAATAGCCACAAACAACTATAAATAGCCACAAGGTGCCTTTGGGATCGCCAAGCTGCAGCGCTGACATGCGCACCTCCCCTCCATACGCACATGCAAAGAATATAACATATACCCAACATTATCCTCCAAAATATAAATAACGGACCCTCAATTGTAACTTATCACTTATCTATCCAATTATCAATATATATTTGTCCTATTAATGACTTATCGAATATTCCTGGTAATATTGATTGTGTGAAGTGAATAAATATTCACTTTATTTGGTATCAGAGCTATATGGCCCTTGGCCATTATTTACACTTCATGTAAATTTAGTTTTTAGGGTTTCCCTACAATATTGGACATTGTCCAAAAAAAGAAAAAAAGAAAAAAAGAAAAAAAGAAAAAAAGAAAACGTAAAAAAAGAAAAAAGAAAAAAGGAAAGAAAAAAAAAGTTAAAAAAGAAAAGATAAAAGTAAAAAAAAAGAGAGGATAAAAGTGAAACCACACATGGTTTCTTAAAGTGGGGTTGGGTTTGAATATAAAAGTGCATAATAATAACTACTAAGAAACAAGTGAGATTTGAACTTAGGTGGAGAAAGGAACACTCATTCCTCCCAACCACCCAATCTACTAGAATTTTACATAACTTAAGGGAAACAAATCTAAAAGTACATAATAATTGCTACTAAGAAGCAAGTGAGATTTGAACTTAGGTGGGGAAGGTAACAATCATTCCTCCCAGCCACCCAATATACAAGAAATATTTATCAACCTTCAAAAAAAAAGTATTATTATTTTATTATAATAATTACTTAATACTTGTATTAAGTACAATTATTAAATTACAAGAGTAAAGAAAAACAAGAAAAAATCGAAGAAGACAAGAAGTTAGTCAAAAGGAAAACCAACTATCGTCAAAGAACACCATAAGTCAGGAATTATGGCAAAGTCTAAATCAAAATTGTAGTGCCAACTGCAAGTAGCAATTCACAAAGTATTTGACATGACGAAGCTGGATATTTCTAAGGAATTTTAATGAGTAAAAAATATAACAATCAGAATCTACAAAACCAAAAAATCATGAAAGATGCAGTCAAGAATAACGAAGAAATAAAACGATTAAACAAAATTATCAAGGACAAAGATGATAAAATCACGCAAATTCAGACAAAATTAAGATGCCAAGAAGTAGAGAATTGTCGCCTTCGACAACAGATTGAGGAACTCCAGCAAAAAGAGGAAGACTCAAAAAAAGTGCACAAGTTGGAAATTACAAAATTTTATAACACATTAACAAGCAATATTGAAAAAATATACTGGTTAAGAAATCATAATAAATTATTAGTTACGAAGATCAAGAAGTTAAAGAGTTCCAAGAAGGCAGACAACTCGACTGAAGACATCAAAGGAAAAGTCTTAGAAAAACAAGAAGAATATCAATGCCTTCTAAATCTTAATTAAGAACTAAAGAAAGAAATCAAGAAGTTAAAAGAGGACAAAAATTCACAAGATGAAATGTTCGAGAAGATTCATAGTAAAAAAAATCTACTGGAGAACAAAATAGCGCAAATCCAGAGAGAAGCATCCGCACTCTCTGAAAAACAAAGTCAAGTCGAGGAAGTGAAGGAAGTCCTCACCATAGTTAAAAAGGAAGAAAAAGAAACAACACATATGCCTTATAGGCATCCAAATTATAATCATCATTTTGACCAACGACAGGGTCAAAATGAGCATTCACAAAAGAGTTATGTTGACAAGCAAACAGTTCGAAATACTAAGCAATAATTGAGACAACCCGTTTCCCGAAACAATCTAAGAGGTCCAATCAAAATAGATCTGGGATGGACCACATTAGATACGATGCGGCAATTCTCCTGGGGAATCCGTAACTCGTATCGTCTTATCTCATCAAGTGTCACAAAGGATCCAGAGATGACAGTTCAAGCAAATTAGACGTTGTTGTCAATGAAGCTTTGAGGACAAAGCTTCCCTTAAGGGGAAGGCAATGTAACAAACTTAAATAATAACAACAAACAATAATAAAATATTAATAATAATAATAAACATCAACATACATATATAAAATAAATAATAATAATTAATAATGTCTTTACGAAAATACATGACTCTTAATGAAAGGGTATTCCGCCAAAATATAAATAACGGACCCTCAATTGTAACTTATCATTTATATATCCAATTATTAATATATATATTTTCCCATTAATGGCTTATCGAATATTCCAGGTGTTCTAGTAATATTGATTGTGTGAAGTGAATAAATATTCGCTTCAAAATGAATTTGAAACTCACAACGATATAATTTTGGGGAAAATTTTCAAAAAAAACGCTAAGGGGATTGAACCGTGGACCACACCAGAGCAACTAATAGGAGAGGACCATGTCACGGTCAAATCCAAATCAGAAACTAGGTATGGGAAGAAAAATATCAATTCTTTTGTTCATGATATGTCCTCTTTTAAGACTCCTACATTGAGTCCATATGGACATGGAACTTCTTTAGTGGGCCACTAGGTAGGAAAAGAGTGCACATTGTATGGTACCGAGTTGGTTCATGAATCTATGGAAGCGGCTCACTCCTCAGAAGCTACGGAAGTGGATCACTCCTCAGAAGCTATGGAAGTGGATCAACCCCGAGAAAACATTTTTATTTCATTAGGTGAGAAAAAAAATAAAGAAATATATTTAGAGGGTTTGCCTTCGGAAGCTGGTGGCATCATAGCTCATGGTCTCAGAGACCTTAACTGGTGGGGCCTATGAAGATAAAAAATTGGATGATAGTTTGGATGAGTCAATGGTTGGTCTTGAAGAGGAAATGCTTTCCATTCTAGAGCAGTTGAATACCTTGGAGGAAAGGATTCACACATTAGCAAATGATGGAGAACCCGAATTGAGGTTTCACACATTAGTAGATAATGGAGATTCTGAAATTGGTGAACCATAACTTGATGTCTCTGAGCATGGTATGGAACATCCAAAAGAAAATGCAGGGCTGGAGGAGTATCATGAATTCATGGTAGGAGAAAAGCTTTCATGTTTCCTGGGAAGTGGAGAATATTCATCAATTTAGGTGAACGCTAATGGAAATGACGAACATTTACCTGTATGGGATATACGTGACGTTAATGACAATCTAAAAGATATACACTTGGACAAGGACCATTAGAAAAGTGAGAATATAGGAAACATAGATACTTCAACTGCCATCAAAGCATCGTCTGTAAGAACAATTGGATCTGTGAAGGCCAAGAGGCTTCTCCTTTGTTTGAGGCTACAATATTTGAAGATAAATCATACTATACAGAAGCTTCCTATGCAACAAACCAGTCTAATGATTGGATGAGTATATATATGATTGCAAGTGACAATGGTCGTGTTTTCATTGAAGAAGAAGTGCAACAACTTAATGAAATGTTACAAGATTCTGAGGATGATAGAGAGTTCATAAAACACAACATCAAATCATTGAGAATGGCGATGAGGGAATGAAACTACTTCATGAAATATTTCCTTATACACTTTTGTTCTATACTTCCTGCTGATAAAATTCTTCCTTTTTTTTGAGGTTATCCTTGTGAGAGTATATAATTTTATATGATGGAGTTGGATATGGTTGTCATATGAATCTGAATTTGACTGAGCTTGGAATGCAGTTGGAATGCATGGGAGGTGCCCATGTAAATGGAAGTAATAGTTTACTTATCCTCATAAAATCTCTAGGCTGCCACAAAACTCCGAACTACAACAACATCTTAGAATCTTCTCATAAATTTTTGAAAGCATAGAGTGAGTTGAAGGATGAGAATACGAAGAATGAAAGCTTGACTAATATTCTTTGTGTTGTAAATGGAATTATTGCATTTTCCATTAGTTGTTTCCTTCTTCTTTGAGAAATAAGTGATTGATGCTTATAGTTCTCTTTGACCTGATTTAAATCTAGAGAGAATTGTACATTCCATGTGCCTTGATTTAAATCTAGAGAGAATTGCAGATTCCATGTGCCCTAACAGTTAACCAATACAGGGCAACATCTCAGTCATAATGACTAATTTTAAAAAATCTTTGTACATCAGGCTAAATGGTTTATGTTGATTCATAAGTACTGAATTTAAAATATCTTTGTATGAAAATGGATTATGTTCATTTGAATATTTGTATCTTTTTTTTCTCGTGTCTTGTGGTTTAACCTTGGGCTATCCTATATTAGGTTATATTCCTCATTGTGTTTTGTTGTATATAGTTGTCATTGATGTCAAAGGAGTTCAATAATGAGAAAGGAATAACCAATAAACATGATGGCAGGGAAAATTCAGTGTAAGACAAAGGAATAACAAAGTAAAGTTATGAAGTCAGACGGTCTAGATCACAGGAGAGAAGATAGATTGATGACGGGAAATGATCCACAAAGTAAATATGTGTCGAAGGTAACATTCCATAGTGCCAAAGTAAATTTCTGTGTTTAATAACTGATCAACGAACAAGGAGGATTCCACATAGCGATCGATGGTTCACAGGAGTTGTGGAAAGAGATTTGCAGAAGCCCATTTCAAGAAAGTTGGAAGGCACATCCACAATATGAAATCCATAATGCAGAAGGAATCTATAATCCGCAATCTACAAATTGCGGAATAATTTTTGTGGAAAGGGAATTACGGAAGCAGTTTCAAGAAAAATCAAAATGCATACCCGCAATCCGCAATCCACAATTGCGGAAAGGTAATTGCAGAAAGATGATTGTAGAAAGGTATTTGTGGAAATATAATTGCGGAAAGATAAATGTAGAAAGGTAATTGTGGAAGAAATTTTTGAGAAAATTCAAAATGTACACCCGCAATCCACAACTGCAATTACAGAAATATGTTGCAGAAAGGCAATTGCAGAAGGATTTTCTGTTCGAATTCACGCTGATAATTTCGCAAGATATAAACAGATATTTACGAGGAGATAAATTTAGAAAGGGAGTGACTGCATAAACTAAATGATGAGTTAATTTTTATAAAAATGCATGATTTACTCCTTGGAAGGACGTGATGAACAAATGGATGCAATTCTCAGAAAGGATATTGTTTTCGATATCAAGACACAATGTTAGATATATATATAGAAGTTTAATCTTGGTTGAATTCATCTCTGTAGTCCATATCCAAGTAGCAACAACAGAAGACGGAGACCAAGGAAGTAATAAGAAATTAGTGACAGTATGAATGATATAAGGAGAACTGGAAGTCTGATAAAAACATAATAGGGTGGTAGGGTGGTGCTAGGGCATGCTATATACCTGCAAGGGGTCATAGCCTCCTTCCAGTAGTAGCATCCTTTCAGTAGCAGCTGATAAAACCAGGGGGTCATAGCCTCCTTCCAGTAGTATCTGGTAAATAGGGAATAATAGCATTGTTGTATGTAGTAGCAGGCAGAAACCATTTGTAAAATAGAATTTTGTAGTAATAGAAGGTGTTGGTGGTTTTCACAAATGGGATTCCATGATNCCCCCCCCCTGCCGCCTCTTAGTATTGTCCAATATTCCAACAATTGGTATCAGAGCAGGATCCATCACTACAAATTAATCATTGGAAGGAAGATCCTATAAAAAACCACTATGGATCAGCAAGAAGGATTAGCCACCAACCGACCTCCAATATTTACAGGAGATCATTATGCATACTGGAGTGTAAGAATGAAGTGCCATCTAATGTCTCTTGGAAATAAAGTATAGAGGTCTGTTGAAAAAGAGTACAAAATACCAGACTACCTACCAATAGACAGAGATGAAATAGACCAATATGAGGCCAATGTGAAATATTTGACTACAATCTTGAGTGGTTTAACAAATTCAGTGTTTGTAAAATCTATGCAATTCAAGACAACCAAACATGCCTAGGTAAAATTAAAAACTGTCTTTGAAGGACTATCCAAAGTTAAACAATCCAAACTTTAGACATAAAAAGAAAAGTTTGAAAGTCTAAAAATGAAAGAGGAAGAAAATAATGCAGAATATCTTTGAAGAGTAGCTGAAATTGTCAATTTTGTTAGAGGCCTTGGAGGAGTAATAAAGGAGAGAGAAGTCGTTGAAAAAGTACTAAGAACCTTGCCCACGAAGTATGAATAAAAAGTATCCACTCTAGAAGAACAAGATGATCTTGACCTCATGACAGTAGATGAAATACATGGAATCTTCATTGCCAATGAGATGATAAAATGACAAGATGGACCATCAAATAAAGAAGCAACATTTAAAGTCTCAAAAGAGCCAAAGAAGTTTGAAGCCTTAGAAAAGAATCTAGATGAAGAAGAAGCTATGTTCATCAAGAAGCTTGAGAAAGGTACTAGAAAATACAAAGGAAAACTGCCCTTAAAATGTTTTGTGGAATGCTTGGTCACTTTTCCTCAAAGCGTCCTTACCCAAAAAAGAAGATAGTGATTATGATGAAGAACCTTGCTATCATAAGAAAGATCAAAAGAGTAAGATCATGTACAAGAAGAAATTCAAAAGAAAGAAGAAAAACTACTATTCCAAGGAAGACAATGAAGATCAAGAAATTCTATTAATGGGAATAGAAACTCAAGCTCAAGATTGTGAATCAGATGAGGAAAGAGAAGTAGACCTAAAAGTTGAACTCATTAGTGCTCTTGAAGAACTTGAAAAATACAGGAAAAAGAACAAATAGTCAAACCAAATCATTAGTGACTTGATGACCCAGCTCTAAGAGGCCAAGAAGATTGAAGATGACCTAAATTTGCAGCTCAAAAAGAGAATAAAAGAATCTAAAAGGATTGAAAATAGTTAGATGTTATCTAGAGTCTTTGAACTGTTTTCAAATTTTGATTTAATAGATTCTTCATCAAGCTTCTTTCTAAGTTGCATAATTTTTTCTTCATCTTGAGTAGCCAAAGACCATCAAGAGATAGATCTGGATTAGGATATGACAAAGAAAAGAATCCATAATGGTCCTCCCTCACAAACCAAGGTAGGAATAAAAGAAGCTATACTATTGCACTGAAGAAACAAATTAAAGAAGAAGAAATCAAGAAATTTGCTCCATCCTCTCATGACAAAGATAAAACTAATGTGATGCCTAGAAGACCAATCACAAGTAGATGTCAACATATATTTTTTGGTAATTGCTACTCTTGTAATAATTTTGGTCACAAAGCCCTAAATTACAGAGCATATGGAAAGTTTTGTGACTACAAGAAGAATGCATCTAGTAACAAACCAAAAGTAAGAAACCATAACTTTTTTGCACCTCTTGAAAAATATGACATAGAGTGTTACAAACGCAATAACCATGGACATATAGCAAGATAATGTAAACTAATTACTCCTATAAAATGAAGAACAATGCTACATGAGTATAATTGATGAAAGTTGGTTGTGGCATAGAAGGATAGGGCACTTAAACTTTGACAATATTATAAGTGTAAGTAAGAAGGAAGCTATAAGGGATTTTCCAAAGATCGTGAAGCCTCTAAATTTAGTTTGTAAACATTGTCAACATGAGAAGCAAACTAGAACATGTTTCAAAGCAAAAGAACATATAACATCACATCCATTGGAAATAGTTCAGACTGATCTTTGTGGACCAACAAGAGCTAAAATATTGCAAGGAGAGTACTATTTCATGTTGCTCATAGATGACTATACAAAGATGACTTGGGTTACATTTCTCAAAGAAAAATTAGAAGCTTTTGAAAAGTTTAAAATTTTTAAAGCAAAAGCTGAGAATGAAACAAATTTGAAAACCAAATGTTTGAGGTCAGATAATGGAGGTGAATTCACTTCAAAATAATTCAATGAATTTGATGAAATCCATGGAATTAAAAGACAATTTTCAGCCCCAAAGAAACCTCAACAAAATGGCGTTGTGGAAAGGAAAAACATGTCAGTCCAAGAAGCTGCCAGAACTATGCTAAATGAAGCAAAACTTCCAAATGTGTATTGGAGGGAAGCAATATATACAATTGTTTACATACAAAACATACAACAACTTAGAGTTAATAATGAAAAGACCCCTTACCAACTATCGTATGAAAGACCTGCCTCAGTCAAATATTTCAGGGTGTTTGGAAGCAAGTGCTACATAAAGAGGAATGAAGACGATCTTGGAAAATTTGAATCTAGAACTGATGAAGGAACATTTTTAGGATATTCATACACCACAAGAGCATATAGATGTTACAATAAAAGATAAACAAAATAATAGAAAGTGCAGATGTAAGGGTAGATGACAGACTTGTACAACGGAGATTGGACATACTTGTTGTTTGCCTAAATAGGTTGTGATACCATGTTTGAATTATTGCTCCATTGATCTATAGGAAATGAGTGCAATTGAATTTTATAATTGTGCGGTGGAATGGAATGAAAAATACACACTGAAAAAGACAAATTTCACAGAAAACAGATAAGAATTGCTTAGTAAAATTATAGTCTCACCTTCATTAATCCCATAAGTATACAACAATGTTACATAAAGGAGAATTCGAATCATGTGGATATGATTCGAATCTACCAGCTCAATCTGACTGACTGGATAACTAAAAGTGTCTAAATCACTATCAGAGCTCACTAGTCTTACTCTAGATGTCTAATTTAGTCTCTCAATCAGTTAACTAGTTAAACTGATGAGGTAGGTGAGAAATGGCGCCTACCCCCATGCAACCATGCAAGACTGGCGCTAACTGAATTGGAGGACATCTAACTGAGTGTAACTAGAGCATAACTTAGCTTAACTAGGTACAAACTACCAACAATTGAAGGAGGTTGGTGGTGCCACTCCTAGTGGCTCCTAAATTGTAGGGATTGGTCTTAGATGCACATAAATTGATGCATGGACATGTAGTCAGTTGCAGTTAACCTCTATATGTGTTCCCCACACTCTAGTGGTTGGTACTGGTGGCACCAATAGCCCAAGTGGACCCAATGGTATTGGTGGACCCAATATCAAGTAATGACTCCTAAGTTAGGAAAATATAATATAATATACTAAGTAAGGACACAGAAGGATTATAAATCCTAACACCCCTCGTTAATCCTACCTTGGATAACAAGGCCAAAAGCCACCCATTACAATATAAAATAATTAAAAAATGTTGCTTAATAAACCAAGGAAATAGGGGAAAAACTCACGGGAAACCCCCACCCCCACCCTCAAAATAAGCAGGAACAGGAAATACAAGCTATTCTTAGGAGAAAAATCTTCCTCTTTGGGAAATAAATTGCAAAAAATCTACTGCAATTTGCAGCACTATGCAGTCGTATGGTTCTTCTGTGCAGCATCATCCTGGAACTATGCATGCAAACCTATCCAAACTAATTATTATTTCTGGAGGAATTTTCCTCTTTGTAAGAAGAAGAAAATGCTCAACCAAATCAGTAACATAGATAACTAAAAGATGAAAACTGGACCCATGTAGAGCAACTGATATCAACTAATGAGAGAGAAAAAGTGCTTGAGAATTTGAACCATGTGAGGGAAACCAAAGGAACTGATATATTAAGCCTTGAACATTTAACCATGTGAGGTAAAATCAACTCCAAGTGTTAGGAGCAGGTATCCAGGCGAATGCACAATGTCTCCATCTTTACTAGTTCTATGAGGAGATGAGCATGTGGTCAAATAGAAAGGTAGAGAATCCCTTGGACTATGGAGAGCGAATTCTTGAGATCCATAATATGATATAGATTCAAAAATAACCAATGTTTCACAAAAAATAATATCAGCAAATTCATGAGAGAAAATTGACATCAAATCCCCAACAACAATTTTGAAAGAGACTTGCGGTACTTGATTTTTCACACCAAAATTGATGAGAAAAACTACAAGCATGACTGGAGGCTCTTGAAACTTAAAACTTGAACCAAATAAGGTCATATCACATCCAAATAAGATCATATCAGATCCAAATAATTTCATATCATATCCAAGAGTGTGGAATAAATCCAAGTACTCCACCGAGATGGTAGATGCACAATTTTCTCCTTCTTCAAAACTCTGAGTATTGGCGCATTCAATCATGTAGGAATTTCCTGTAAGCTCAAGATCAATGAGAGTGAATGAATCACTCCTAAAATATGACATTTATTCCAAAAAATCCAAAATACTACTTATCTACACACCAACAACATCATTAGAGAGAGAGAAATCAAATTTATCTTCATTTTCTGAAACAATCACTGGCAAACTTTGCACATAATTTAAAATAAAAGTATCACTGGAGAATATTTGCATAGAATGGAAGGATAGTTTTTATTCAATAACAGAGATTCTAATTTATTCTTCGGGATCAAACATATGAGAAGATGAGATATCAGAGATCTCATAAACTTTCGGGGTAGCAGGAGAATGAGTCACTCCATGGAGACTTTCTTCAGTTCGAATTGACTATGTTGAAGATTCTGCTTCTTCTTCATCTTGAGCAATTTGCTTTGCTATAGGAGAGGGAACATAGAGTACATATTGAACTCATCATGCTGGATTTTAACTAAACCTATCTCAACAGGTGGGATTTGGGAGTCATCTCCCATATGAGTGTCAGGTACTCCTGATAGAGTGAAAGTGGTGAAGGATTCCCTGGAGGAAACCATGTGGTTGGGGGCTCCAAAATCTATCAAGTAAGCCTTAGATAGAGTGAGGCCTACCTTGAAGGCATGGCACCTCTCAAATTATTCAGTCTGCTCTCCATCATCAGACATCTCTGCACCTTGTGTAAGGGAAATATTGTTCTGTTCAAGGAGTGTTTTCAACTAGTCGAGGGACTTCTTCATGCATTGGATTTCAGGATGAAAGCCCCTCATATAATAAGGAAACTTAGTCTTTTCAATCTTTTTCTTCTTCTTGGAACCTAAGGCTCCTTCGAAAGTCTTATGATTCTCTCTTGGATTCGAATCAGTGGCTTTAGGCTCTTTCCCCTTGTGCTTCACTTTAGCTTGTGCATTGTTTGAGTCCGACATCATAAGAGATTGGTTCTTGGAAGTTTGGAGGACTCTATTTGGACCAACTTATCCTGCTCATGTATTAAAGACTCGTCAAATCCATCCAGTGAAGGCATCTTCCAATTGGGGATGGAAACTCTTCTAGAATGGAAGGTAGAGACGAAGACAAAGTACTCAGAACCAAGTTTGTTGAGAACAAAGAGCAAAATTTTCTCATCCTTCCTCTCTATTCCATATTGCTTACATTGTAGTGCTAGAGACTTGAATTTTGTGAAAAATTCCTGGATAGTTTCGAAACTACCAGGATACAATGCAATTATCTCATTCTCCAATATGTTCCCTAGAAGCTCATCTTGTTTTCCAAACAAGAATTCAATATTCTCCCAAGATTCTTTAGGAGTCTTCAATCCCTCAAGGTGAAAGAGGAGATCCCTAGAGATGTGAGTGCAAAGGAAGCCAAATGCTTCATCCAACTGATTCAAGAACTTATTTTTCTCAGTAGGATGATGAGATTATGTCTCTCTTCCCATAGTCATCCTATATAGGCCAAGCTTGCGCAAGGAGGCTTGCATATCTTCCCTCTGATCAACATAGTTGAAGGGTGTAAGGATCTAGGGTAAGACAGCTGAGGAATCCATCAATTTTTCTTTTGAATAGTCAATTCTTCAATCAAGATACATAGTACTTGTAATAAACACTACAAAATAAAAAAACAATTCGCAATCATGTCAGAATCAAGCCTTCCATCTCGACATGTACACTTTCTCAAGGTCTGTCACGCCTGTAGAGACTTCTCTGAATGAATCTAGAGTTTTCAATGCACACTTTGCAGGACTTATGTGGAAACCCAGTTGCTTCTCGTGTATAATTGAGATTGGACAGACTTGTTGTTTTCCTGAATAGGCTTTGATACCATGTTTGAATTATTGTGCCACTAATCTACAGGAAATGAGTGCAATTGAATTGTATAATTGTGCAGTGGAATGGAATGAAAAATACATGCTGAATAAGACAAATTTCACAGAAAATGGATAAAATTGCTCAGTACAATTACAGTGTTATCTTCATTAATCCCAGCAGTACACAATAGTGTTACATAAAGGAGAATTCGAATCATGTGGATATGATTCGAATCTACCAACTCAATCTGTTTGACTGGCTAACTGGAAGTGTCTAAATCACTATCGGAGCTTACTAGTCTAACTCCAGATGTCTAATTCAGTCCCTCAATTAGTTAAACTAGTTAAACTAATGAGGTAGGTGAGAAATGGTGCCTACCCCCATGCAACCATGCAATACTGACACTAACTGAACTGGACTACATGTAACTGGAGCATAACTTATCTTAAATAGGTACCAACTACCAACAACTGAAGGAGGTTGGTGGTGCCACTTTGAGTGGCTCCTAAATTGTAGGGATTGGTCTCAGAGGCACATAAACTGATGCATGAACATGCAGTTAGTTGCATTTAACCTCTATATGTGTTCCCCACACTCTAGTGGTTGGTACTGCGCACTAATAGCCCAAGTGGACCCAATGGTACTAGTGGACCCAATATCAAGTAATGACTCCCAAGTTAGGAAAATATAATCTAATAGGCTAAGTATGGACAAGGGAGGATTATACATCCTAACAGAAGGAATTTGAAATGTCAATGTTGGGTGAATTAACTTTCTTCTTGGGATTACAAGTTTATCAATCAGACAAAGAGATATTCATTTCTCAAACCAAGTACATCAAATACATGCTTAAGAATTTTAAGATGGAAGACTCCAAGCCTGTTAGTACTCCTATGATCACTAGTTGTAAGTTAAGCAAGAATGATGAGTCCTTGGAAGTGGATCATACCATGTATAAATCTATGATAGGTAGCCTATTATATGTGACAACTACAAGACCGGATGTAATGCAAGCTATAGCTTTGGTTGCTAGGTTTTAATCAACTCCCAAAGAAACACATGTGTTTGCAGTAAAAAGAATTCTGAGATATATAAAAGGTACTATGGATTATGGTTTATGGTATCCAAAATATCAAGACTTCATTTTAAGAGAATTCATTGATGCAGATTGGGCAGGAAGTGTCGATGACTGAAAGAGTACCAGTGGAGCAACATTATTTTTGGGAAATTGTTTGGTATCATGGATAAGCAAGAAACAATCCTCCATAGCACTATCTACAGTAGAGGCTGAATATATTGTTGTTGCATCATGTTGTACTCAATTCATCTGGACGAAGCAAACATTGGAAGACTGACTTGTGAAGTATGTGCATCCAATGGTGATAAATTATGACAATACAAGTGTCATAAACATATAAAAAAATCTTGTCATGCACTCCAAGTCAAAACACATACCAATAAGATATCACTTTCTAAGAGATCAAGTGTCTCAAAAAATGGTCAAATTGGAATATATTGATACTAAAGAACAAATTGTTGATACATTCACTAAGCCACTACCCAAAGAAGCATTTGAGCATCTTAGACATAAGTTGGGAGTAATATCCTTACAATGAATAAAAAAGAGAAAATACATCATGTTAAGAGGAGATATGTGGACAGGGGGAGATGATAGAAGGAAGCACTGTGATAGGGGGAGTCTATGAATTTATCATCTAGGTTATCATTCGAAGAAATTGCTGCAAAAAGCAAAATGTTAAAACGCAGTGGTCAGTACCAAGTCAAGTTAAAAGAAGAAATACTGGAAAGCCATAACAAGTTATTCTTTGTCATTGTTATCAAAGGGGAAGAATTTTTAGACGTTGCCATCAATGCCAAAGGGGGGGAATGTTGTATATAGTTGTCATTGATGTCAAAGGAGTTCAGTAATGACAAAGGAATAACCAATAAACATGATGGCAAGGAAAACTTAGTGTAAGACAAAGGAATAACAAAGTGAAGTTACGAAGTTGGAAGGTCCAAATCAAAGGAGAGAAGATAGATCGACGACATGAAATGATACACAAAGTAATTATGCGTCGAAGATAACATTCTAAAGTGCCAAAGTGAAGTTTTGTGTTTAATAACTAATCAACGGGCAGGGAGGATTCCACAAAGCGATCGACCATTTGTAGGAGTTGAGAAAAGAGATTTGTGGAAGCCCATTTCGAAAAAGTTGGAAGGCACATCCGCAATGTGGAAGAGAGCCGCAATCCGCAATCCACAAATTGCAGAAGAAGTTTTGCATAAGTAGTTTTGAGAAAAATGGAAGTGCATATCCGTAATCCACAATCAACAATTGCGGAAAGGTAATCGTAGAAAGATGATTGCGGAAAGATAAACGTGGAAAGGTAATTGCGGAAGAAGTTTACGAGAAAAGTCAAAATGCACATCCGCAATCCGCAATTACGGAAAGGCAATTACAGAAGGATTTTATGTTTGAAACCACGCTGATAATTTTGCAAGATATAAAGAAATATTTATGAGGAGATAAAGATAGAAAGGGTGTGACTGCATAAACTAAATGATGAGTTAATTATTGATAAAAAGATACGATTTAATCCTTGAAAGGACGTGATTAACAAAGGGACGTGGTTATAAGAAAGGATATGGTTTTCGATATTAAGACACAATGTTATATATACCGAATTTTAATATTAGTTGAAGTTGTCTCTATAGTCCAGATCTAAGTAGCAGCAAAAGAAAACAGAGACCAAGGAAGTAATAAGAAATCAGTGACAATATTAAAGATAAAAGGAGATCGAGAAGTCTGATAAAAACATACTAGGGTGGTAGGGTGGTGCTAGGGCATGCTATATGCCTGTAAGGGGGTCGTAGCCTCTTTCCAATAGTAGCTGATAAATAGAGTGTAGTAGCATCCTTTCAGTAGCAGCTGATAAAACCAGGGGGGCGTAGCCTCTTTCTAGTAGTAACTGGTAAATAGGGTGTAGTAGCATCCTTGTCTGTACTAGCAGGCATAAACCATTTGTCAGATGCAATTTTGTAGTAATAGAAAGTGTTGGTACTTTTCCTAATTGCGCTTCCATGGTAAAAGTTGTGTTCTTTGTATCTTGTTGTTTTTATGTGTTAATGAATAAGTTAAAAGTGGTTTTTAATTGTTAAAAGTTATCAATACTAATTCACCCCTCCACTCTCAGTATTATCCAATATTCCAACAAGATTGTTGAACCAACATTGACTTTGCATAAATAGAGGAACATCTACTTATATACATGTTATATTCATTAGATTGTTGGTGAAAGGTATCGTTGTGTACCTACTTTGTTTTGCAATAAAACTAAACCCAAATGGAAAATTATTCTATTTGTCATTCAAATCACATTGTGGCTATGGACCTAGGCTGCTAAGAAAGATGTGCACACTGCCAAACTAGGCTTTCTAAGTTTAAGCGAAGGATTGGTAGTTAAATTAGATGTTTTGACGGCAAACAAAATTTGGAGAAGAACTAAAGGTTGTTTAGCTATGCAAAACTCTGAAATGAAACTATGGTCATATATATCAAGGGATAAATATAATGAACATTTTTCCTTTGTTGAAACAAAGAGAAATATTTGTTCAATAGAGTATGAAAGTTGTTTTCTGTTTGGCCATTACCTGCTGATTATAAAACTAGCCTTGTCTTTCACCTTTTTTTGAAGTTTAGCATAATATGACACTTCCCACATGAACACAGTGACATAGGGATATTTATGTCCTGCACACAATTCTAAGACATACAGATGTTAGGCATATTTGACTTGGTAATGAGTATTTTGTAAGACACATAAATGTTAGGCATCTCTGAATTTGACTTGGTAATGAGTATTTTTTGTACATGTGGAAGGGTATTGTGGAGGATCCTAAGCACAAGAATCCCAACAGTAACAATAGATTCCTTGCATGATTTCTACTACCTTCCAAGCACAAAATCCAAACAATAGCTAGCCTGGTTGATAACTATTACAAGAGTGTTGCTGCAGATAAAAATGGGGTTAATAGAGGCTTTAACTATGGTTCTATTTCCTCAAAACATGACCCAACCCAAATTTTTCTACATTCCATTCCGAACCACATTTCCATCTTGAATTGAGTATTCTTAACCTGATCCTTCCTAGTTTATCTAAATCTTAATCTATTTCATCAAAATATTACCCTACCAAAATTTTGCTACCATCCATTCCATTGAAAGACCCTTCCCAAATGATCTAACTCAAGTTCCATTTCATCAAGATTCAAAATCTTACCCTGCCCAATTTTTTCTACAATCCATTCTCTCCACAACAACCATGTTTCCATGTAAAATACATTATTCTAATCTTGAGAGTTGGACCCTGCCCAAATTTTGTTTCAGTCAGTTCCATGGAAACTATGTTTCTAAGTATAATAGTGTATTTGGTTTTTCCAGTAAAGCAACATGTTTTCCATGTAGCTCATTTTGTTCCCACCACTTGGGAGCTATGGAACATTATGAAGCCACTGTATCTGCAAGAAAAATTCCAAGGCTTTTAATATTGGCTTCAACCTTTAAGAGAAATTGTGCAGTATTCGATGACATTCAATACAGATGTCTCTCCCAGAGTTAATATATACCTCAAACTTTCACGAGCGTTTCTCTCATTAGAGGAAATTTGGGGTCTAAAATGGGCCTTATAAGAAAACGCACCAACAATAAATTTTGTGAGGTGGAATTCAAGAACTGATAGAATTTCAATAAAACGAGTCAACCATAATGGTTGAATTGACATATTTGTCATAAAAGAAAACTTCTTTTTTTTGTTTGTATTTTTTACATATATACTTGTGTTTTTACTCAAATTTCAAGCGGGAGAGCTCGTTGGATGCAGAATTTAATTCCACATCCATCGAGTACCCACAATGTATACTTTTGACAGACCCCACTACCCCAAAAACAAGAAATACCTGAAAAAATGTGTCATCACATTTTTTCAGGTATTTCTTGTTTTTGGGGTAGCAAGGTCCATCAAAAGTATGCAGTGTGGGTACATGTTGGATGTGGAATTAAATTCCACATCCAACGATCTCTCCTGCTCAGAATTTGAGTAAAAACACAGGGAGATATGTCAAAAATACAAACAAAAAAAATAGTTTTTTTCATTCTTCCTCCAAAATTAATAACTATTATTTTATTATTTTCCTTAGGAGGCCCATTTTAGACCTCAAATTTCCTCTAATGATATAATATGAGTCTTCAGAATTCTCACATGAATTTGTAGCTTATATTGATTTATATTTTCTCTCCCCAGCCTGTGGTCATTTTCCTTTAAACCCTAGTCGACCCCTTGAAACCCTGTATTTTTTCAAGGTCTAGTACTAGAGGCTTGTAGGATCTAAGAAGATGTTTTAATATGTATATAAGATGAGAAAATGGAGTTGGGATTCAACCAATTCTAAACATGGTGATGAGATTGGTGTCGATGGACAGAAATTGAAAATGTCAAGTATTGGTATTGAGCTTCACGTTGAGTCTCCGCTGCCTCCAGATGGAAGCAATGTTTAGATATTTAGGTTTGTTCCCTTCTTCTATTTTTTTCTTGATTACATATTGTGTTTCTCTTTTATTCATGGTTTTTTGTTGTTATTTTTGTCATTGAATTCACCTTCAAGTTTTCTTCATTCTTTTAGTTTTTTCTTGATTACAAATTGTTTTTCTCTTTTATTAATGGTTTCTTTTTCGGTCATTACATTCATCAATGATTGCAAACAGGGAAAATATATTATTACAATTGAGCTACAAAATCAAAACTTGGCATGCTCCAAGATAAAAAAAAGTCCAACATCTGGCTGTCATCCGAAGCAGTTGGACCTCCAAATGAATCTTCCATAAAACAGTTAGATATGGAAGCAACAACAGAAGGAAGAAATTGCAGTTGGAAGGAAGAACTTGTCAAATCTCTTTTATTAAAATAGCTGAGAGGTAATTGCAGTGTCCTGTGCATAGTGTCACATGTTTGTGATGTTTTCGAACACTTTTCCTTCATGCCCCACCTACAAGTACGTGCATCCAATCGACCTTGATTTTTCATTTAAAAAGAAGAACATTATGCCACCCAAGAAGACACTTAGTTTTCTTGACTATGATCATGCCATTGTACATGAAACAAAGTAACACAGAATAAATGTGTTTTGGAGATCTATAGATTTGAAACTTATGTTTTTTTATGACAAAACGTTGTATAGAATTTTACCTTTTGTGTAGCGAGATTAAGCTAGGAAGAATAGGGGGATTGGTGCAATCATATATGGTTATTTTATCGTTGCAGTTATCTATTGTATAAGATGGTTTTGTTCACAAATATATTCCAACAGCCTTATAATATAGTTGGAAAGCCACTGCAAAATATGTTGAACCTCTTGGCGTTCCTTTGCACCTCTTGGTGCAAATGCTAGCTATTACTTACATATGTCAATGGGTTAACTTTTCTTTGTGTTTGCTAATAGGAACATTTAATTGTATTTTAATACATATATTTTCATATAGAAAAAAGACATTTGAATGATCCAACTAGTTTAAAATTAGGTTAATCTGAATATTATAGTTGACGCCATGTTGACCGTGATGTTGTGGCTCAAACCAATTTGTTAAGGATGGAATTGATGGTGTTTTCAAAGTTTTATTGTATATTACAGTGGACAAAAGTGAAGATAGCATGCATGCCTTGAAATGGATTGTTGATTATTTGCATCTCAAATCCAATTACACAATCATCTTATGCCATTCTAGGAAAGTTTATGAAGGGCTCAAAGGGCTTGGTATGAAGGGCTCAAAAGTCCTTGCTACCAAAGGAATATGGAGGATTATTACATATTCTAGGTTGTGGATGAAAGTGATTTACCACGAGTACTTGTACCCCAAATCCATCTAGGATTGGATCAGATCTCCACACATATCATCACATAACGTATCAATCATGTGGAAAGCCATGCTTTTTTCCTTCCCTATTATTGGCGACTGGTTATTGTGGAAGATGGGCAACACCAAAAAAATCATAATCAGGTTTGATTCCTGGATATGCAGTGGCATTGCACACATGCTCCCTATGCACATGATTCATAATCTCACTGACACTAGAATAATTTTCCTTTACCATATCAAAGATCCTGGATGATCATCATTAATGACCCATATGGAATGGTATAAAGCTAATTTTTTTGGTTTTACTAGGGAGGATAGCACTATATGGAACATGTACATCAATTCATTGAAAGCATGCAATATCTTCTTGAATAACCAAGAGGATTCCATTATCTAGAGTGAAAACCCAACCAAAGGACAATATCGGTCTAAATTGGGATATCAGATAATCAAGCATGAAGAGGACCTAACCGAGTCCACCTGGTCATAGAATTTGATTTGGAATATCAATTTCCCTCTTAAGAATAAATTATTCTTATGGCTTACCCTAGCTGGCAAAATTCCTGAATGGGATCACCTATCCAACTTCTTGGGTCCGAGTCGATGTTCTATGTGCTACAATGGCGATGATTATATTGACCACATGTGGAAATATGTATATGCAAATAAAGGAAAAACTTATATATGGGAAAGACAATAGTTTGAAGAGGTCTTCAAA
The DNA here is from genome assembly GCA_001517045.1 of Pseudotsuga menziesii. NCBI lineage: Eukaryota > Viridiplantae > Streptophyta > Pinopsida > Pinales > Pinaceae > Pseudotsuga > Pseudotsuga menziesii. Next base: position 92,854 of record LPNX010217721.1, on the reverse strand, counting down.
GGATGGATTCATAATCCTAATTATTAGGAGGTCGATGCATTACCATTGTTACTCATATGGGAAGCTTGGCCCATAATAAGAGAATATTCCAGGACATATTTACCCCCCCTCAGGTATTTGTTGTGAAAAGCCTTGCTATTCTGTAGTATTTTCCACATATTCATTGGAATAGACCCAACAGAACTCAGAAGGAGCTCCAGTATGATCCATCGATGCCATAGTATGTTTTTGACAGGGCAAAGCAAAGTATGCCTTGTAGGGGGGCCACTGAAGGCCTGTTATATTTATTTGACAACCATTATTATAAATTCTCAACTGGCATCGACATTGCATCCAACAATAAGGCTGATCTTACTACAACATCGACGGTGTTAAAACTAGCACTACACATCGGTTGTACTAAAATCCAAGTCTTTAGCGATTCTCGCCTTGTCATAGACTGGTTAGCTTTCCAAAAACCTCTGAAGAATATATTTCTCGTGCCCATATTCACGGAGACTTGTAGATTTATAAATCTTTTCCAGGAGGTATCATTTAAGCACATATATCGGGAAAATAATCTATTAGCTAACCACCTATCTAAGCAGGGATTACAACTCCCTCATGGTTCATTTTATGCTTGGGAAATCAACAAAGAAACCAAAAAGAACTTCCCTGATCATATAGGCCCCTATGGGAAGGACTATCATATATGTAGTTTTCTGGAATTATTTTTGCACTGGTGCCTTTGTTTGTATGATTTTTGTGCAAAATATTATGTATGTAATTATGAGTGCATCGAGATGCAATT
>LPNX010217721.1:24020-91745 GCA_001517045.1 Pseudotsuga menziesii | reverse complement strand
TATTTGATTGTAATTAGAATTTTTTTGTGTTTTTATAGCCTTTGCAAAGTTATACTGATTGTCCGTTTTCCTACAATTACACTCCATTTGATTATTATTGTAATGGATATTTGGTTTATTCATTAATACAAGTGGTTGGTAGATTAATCAAAGAACATTGATCATAGTTTTCCGATGACAACCAGCTGGAGTCATAAATTTTAATACCTCTGGGGATTAATCTAATTAAGGATTTATGATCAACCCTTGATTTTAAAATTCTACCTATTCATTTATACATAGAAATTTAAGACTATAGGGATTAGGGAGTAAGTATGTGGTAAATTAGGTATCCAAAATTGGCTCATGACATGTAGGTGCATTGATTAGAGGCAACATAATATCAATTTATAAATTGTCTGTATATTTTGTGTGTTCTAAGTGTAAAGAATATTTAATTATTATACGTTTATCGTAAAATATTTTGAAAATGGATCTATTTATTTTATGTTTTAAGTGTAAAACACTGTTAATTGATGAAATTTAATTTCTATTATATCGAACTATGCATTGTTTGCCTTGCAACAATATTTTGTTTTAATATTTATTTTTAATAATAATGAGGCCAACTTTTACTCATGCACAACTACTACATTAATACGTCTCTAAACTATTATATTAAAACATTTCGAAGAGGTAAGTATAAGCAACTTTGCCGCTAATGTTTTTTTTTGGTACTAGGGGAATCGACAATTGGGGCAAGGCACATACTTGCGTGACACAATGTTGATTCCTGTCTTTTACCACTACACCCTTAGGTGCACTCACATAGCCTACAAGCATGGGGCACAGACTAATCAAGGTTTGAACCTATCACCTCTTTACAGTGTGTCATATCATTTCACTCCTTTGCCAGTCAGTATACACCCATTCGGGCAGCTTTACTGCTAATTTAACTTGTTTGGTTTTTTTGACATAAAGTTAAGTTTGATTATAATAGTATTTTTTCTTTACAAATTAATAATTATTTATTGTATAATAATATTAGGTTTGATTATAATGAATCAATTATGTACAGGTTCAGGTGGTTAAGAGGAGAAACATTAAATTAATAAAGCACATAAAAATGACCATTTTCTAAATAGACTCCTATTTGACTTGCAAGTAAAGGTAAAATTTGAAAATACCCCTCTCCTACTATTTTGACTAACATTTCACAATAGTTAACTTAAAATTTTGAGGATATTTGATGATGATCAAGTGTTTATTTTGATTCCACCAAGTCCAGTAACATTAATGAAGATAGTCTATAATAGACACTTGAAATCGGTATTGTACTTAAAATCCTAATGGTAGATGGTGTTGAGAATCACTAGTATCTTCAAACACAATGTCTGAATTCAATTTAATTATTGATTATTTAGAGATTGTTGTTACAAGAAATGATAAAAAGTCGGGTTTGTGTTTTATGATTTTGTGTTTTATTAGTTTATAAAACCCTGTTCATATTAGAGCACTTAACCTAGCCTCTTGAATTACAATTTGATTTAAAAATCATAGAATCATAATTACTAAATAAAATAAATGTGATAATTTCAAAATTATTATTATTATTATAAATGAAATGGATATAATGATTTCTTATCCAATTTATCTTAAATTTACTTATAATTTTAATCAATATCCTACTTGATCAAATTTATATATAAATAATTTATTATATGCTTCAAAATAATCTTCAAATTTTGGATTTTTTTTTGGAAGAGCTAATTCATGAAATCCAATCCACAAAAGATTAAAAAGTTCCAATAATCTGAGAGTCGGAGTAGGCAATAAATACTCAGCCTACTGCAAAGCATTCAATGCGCCTGCAGCAGACATGCTAGCCCTTGGATTTGTACCAGTTTTAATCCAAGGGCTAGCATGCCTGCTGCAGGCTGTGTATTTATCGCTGTCGGAGTATGGCTATATTAAATTGTTATAAGAAACGTGCATGAAAACAAACTATTTTTTCATTTTTTACACGAGTTTGCTCATGACACAAGTTGAACACACATCATATACACATATCTAAACAGCAAAGTTTGAAGGAATTTTAAAATGCTGTTTTAATTTCATTTGATTGTTTGTTTAAGAACTTTGGAAGGACTGTGTAAAGATTGAAGGAATTTAAAAATGAAGGTGGTAGGAAATTGTATATGAATGTTTTCATTGTGTATAAATTTATGGATTTGTACTGTGTAAAAATTTTTAAATCATTTTTACCATGTTTTTTTCTCCATAATCAAACACAAAAATAAAAAATTAAGAATCGGAAAAAATAATCAAACATGATAATCATTCATACCATGAGAAACATTAATCAAACATAAGAATCATACATACCATGAGAAACATAAGTGCAAGATCTCTTTATGATAGACAAATCATTCACACCAATGTTTATTCAATGTTGAACAGTTAATTTTAACATATAGAAGTTAAAACAATCAAAATGTTCTGATGCTAAATGCTTTCTGTTACTTGAATATGCGGTTGAGCGTTGCAGCCAACCTTACACCTCCTTTTGCAAGTTGAGTCTCAACAATGGGCAAGCGAGAGAAGAAATAGTCATCTGCAAAAGAAGGCACTTTGATATTTATAGCCCAAAAATTACAGAAAGTACAATGAAGTGCATGACGTGAAATTGATCAATATACCTTTTAAAACACTGTTTTCATCAACATCTTTGTAAGCCCAATTGCAAGCTAAACTGATACTTTCATCTGCATACCTGATACCATCAAATCAAACTCTAAAATCAGAGCTCAAAGAACCAGATAAATACATGTTGTGATAGCAACCACTGCTATCAGTCATCTGGTGACAAAAATTTTGTTCTTATTGTGAATGTGTGCTGATTTTTTTGTGAACTTCCATACAACCTGTAGTTCTCTGTTTGTGCTTAACAACAGTTCATTCTCACTTTTTATTGAGCATACACTCTTTCAAATCCTCCATAGGTATTTTTGTGGTTGGTATCAAGTTTGGGCCGTGAGCTTTGCCAATTCAAAACCAATAATTTATGCTTCAACTTCCAACTAGTTGGAGGGATGTAATTGGAACCAGGATGACTGCACCAATTGGTGCCTTAAAAAGACCATGTGTTTGAATTTGCACTCATGGGTGCTATATTAGATTTTATCTTAACTAAATATGCAAAGGGATATATAATAGTGGCATATTAGCTTCAAAGAATACATCTTCATATCCAATGGAAGTTTTCTTTGCTGAAAGGGAGACCTGCCATTTCCTTTGTTGCAGAGAGATAGACATAAGTGATTAGAAAAATCAGCTCTAACGCATGACAAAGTGTCTAGCCGCCTGTATCAATAGGCATAAAACATAGGCAAGTTTATATATGATCTACACATGAGCTTACACAGGCTTAATATGATTATAGCTTCTTGTTTTTTCAGAACGGTTATCCTCGTTCCTCTATTGTTTAAAAAGATATTGGCAGCAATCCTAGGAATCAGTGCACCAAACTCAACAAGAACCATAACTTGGCATTGTCAATATATACCATAAAAACAATATTACAAATTGCAATCCAAGGATGATGATACACTGCAGAAGTTTTAATACTTACGGTGTGGGGCAAGCAAGTACATCCGTGCTGCATTTCTCCCACGTAGGTACTTCATCAGACCAGCTATCCTGTTTTTAAAATAAGACATAAATTTTATCTTTGATGACATTCATAATATATAGGTGTAAACTTTTTTTTTTCAAAGGCTTCTTATGACAAGCAAAGAAAAGAATAATTTACCAAGTTAGTTGCATTTTTCAAATAACAAAGAGTGGGGCACATACAGTAACATTTTTCTGAATAGCTGATATCATTTCCTCAAGATCATCATCATAATAATCTTTCATGGCTCTTTCAATGATCAGACTATCCCATACCTGTTGACAATCACAGAAACATAAGATCGAGTAGACCAAAATGTAACTGAAGAGGTCAACTACACTTTGAAGATAATTGGAACACGTTCAGCCATTGGTTCCCATAACTGTCCTCACATCATAAATGGTCGTCCATAAGAGGAAAATATGCTTTGAGACAATGTTAAAAAAAATGCACTATTCTTATTGTATTTTCTAATCACTGAAAGTATTATTTGAGCATGGAACTATATTTGTTTCAAATTATGTTGGGAATCCAACAAGTCTGGGGTCCCAAACATAAATTTTTTGACACTTGCCTTTAAAACATTCAGACGAGTAATGTTATTAGAAAAATAATCCATTTTTAAGACACATCAGAGGCTAAAGTTTCCAGCTAGCAGGAGTTCTTTTCTGCACTGGCAAAAATAAGCAAAAAATGGCACAGACCGCCTGTTAAAAAGTAGATATTATCAGGCATGAAACCTACAATACAAACTTATTAATTTTGGGTAATACTAAAAGGATAAACTTGAAGGAGTGGCTTTCGAAACCTGAGACACAATATACATATATTACTTAGTATACTGTAACCAAAGCATGGTAATATTTTTGAGGTTGAAACCAAATGGGGATGTGGTAGAGAAACAGGGCACAATAAGTATGCAGCCTAAGGGATATACGTAAGAATGGGTCTCTTAATGGTTACCTAAGTTCCCTGTCTCCTTGTGCATCTCCAGGTTCTGGGGCATTTGTAGTGTTGTATGTGGCAGTGTTGTGATTCCTACGCTGCAAAACATGAGGTTCTAGAACTTGGCAGTTACAAACATTTGCCCTACATGGAGAATACCGTATTCCAACTAGGTCTGTAGATATGTTCCTATGACTTTGACTGCAAACTGTAATGATAAGGTATGCAGGGGCAAGAAGTTACACTTTTGAGAGAAGATCATGTCCCTGTAAAGACATAAGTAGGCAGTTGACAAGAATTAAAATGAGTGCCCTTAAAGAATAAACCCCCACCCATATTTAGGCTAGCTCTGTGAATTTGGGAAGAGGAGGATGGTTTAAGAAGCTACATGTTAAGAGTTTTTAATGACTCTTGAACTTCATGGATTCCATAAAATCCCCTGTTTCATGTGTATTCTTTCTCCCATCATTATTCTCTGTTGTCTATCTTTTTGACAATATTTGTTCCATATTTGCTGCCTATTGAGAGTAGAGAAGCTTCTAAATCAGTAGTATACTGCCAGGACTCTAGAAAAGCACATGTCAAGAGTGACAGAATGGTTGTATACCCACACTGCACATTGTTACTTATGCACTGACTTGAAATGATTCGGAACAAAACGAAATTACGAATGTCTGTCTAGGTCAGTAAACAAAAACAATTCAAAAATTAATGAGGATTGAAACAATAGAAAGCAATGCAAGCAATAAAATGTTAAATGAGAGAAAAAAGAGGGAGAAAGAATGAAACGAAAATAAAAGAATAAAAATATCAGAGAAGAGAGCTGGGAATGGGAAAGGAAAGGTTAGATCTTTTGGCTTTCAAGTTTCCCATTACCCCATCTCTGCCTGTATCTTCTTGTATTTGCAGTCACAAAGGGTCTTTTGGCCAGGAGGATAGAATGCAAATGAGGAGGAGCTGCATAGATTGTTGAATGGCCATAGAGCCTTGAGCTACATTATAACCTGAGATTATCGAAATAAGACTTAGCACCATTCAAAGCTGGTTTTCCCATTTAAATTTCCAAAGTAAAATCTCTTTGTCAATTACTTGTTGATTTCATTGCTGTGTGATCTCTGTGTGATGGAATTATAGGTAGAGCTGCATTTCAGTGGATTCCTATGAAAATCGTGTCTTGATTTTTATTCCTTCCTAGAATTGATTCCTATCATTCACTTGGCTAATTACAACACTATGAACCCTAAACCGTCCAGCTAAAGGTGATTGAAGAGATCAATGGCTCTAATTAGAGAGCTGTTGCAATTTATCATCTAGATTCTAATTCCAGCTCCTTGTAAGCAGCAATTCACTCTTTCCTTGGCCTGTTGGGTTTATAATTTGAGCTGTACGCATTCCCTTTAGTGCTTTTCTATTGTTCAAGAGTGGAATGAGTCTTCCATCTTCAAATTACTATATTGGGTTTGTTACAGTTATCCCCCATTCTGCCTGTGTGTCCACTTATGATTTCATTTGTGATTTTCATTACAAAGTAGGTTGATGGCTCTCCCGGATGGTCTTGGACGCTTGGTGGTATAGTTGCACTTCATGATGTTGATACCTTGGTTGATGATGGTTGATTGATGTGCTCATGGTGTTTTTCTTGGGTTACTTGCTTATTCTTGGTCCTACACATATATGGATGGCATCAACACTTTTCATTTGTAGATCTTCATGGTGATCCAGAGCGCTTGGCATTGGCTCACCCTTTGCACCTTGTTTTTGTGTTGATTCTGGGGCAATTTGTGCATAACAGGACCCTAACTTCAAACCCTTGGATCTCTAACTCCATAGCTCAGATAGTGTCTTGTGATATATGGTTGGAAAGCTTGTTTTAGTGATGTAGAACACTCCACATTCCTCAGGGCGTTAGAGAAATAAAGGCATCTTTTTGGCTGTTGTGCCACCTTCTTGGAGTTGTTTTAGTCACTTACACATCTTCTATTTGCGATTACGGTCTTACTTTATGGAATTGACCTTGGGGGCATGTTACTACATATTTTTAATGCATGATAGTGATCCCAAGGATATTTTTATGTACAGATCTAGTTGGAATTTCCAACTAGAATTGTGCTTGTTCTCCTCTTGAATCTTCACATTTATGGCTTTCAAGCCTTCCAATCTTTCTCTCTTCTGTGATTTATCCATGCTAGGTTTGATTCTCTTTAAAGTACTGGCAGTTGTATCACAGTCAAAGATTCAACTGCTCTAATACCAATATGATCCATAAATACAAGACTTGTAGCCCATACTTCTCACCAACACGGATCCTTTGTGGAAATGAAAAATGTTCTCTCTATGATGTCGAATGCTCTGTCTTCATAATTAATCTCCGGAACTTTTATGCTCAATGTAATTCTAAGTGCAACTTTTTGCAGCTCTTCTCTACTTACTATTCTTCAGAAGGCATGCAAGGATGGTTCTGTTTGCTGGCTTTGTAATGCAAAGGAAAATGCCAACAATGGGAAAAACAGAATTGCCCTTTTGTTAATGGCAAAGGGGATGCTATTGTGTTGTGCAATATGTCAATTAACAACATTGTTTGCTCAATTAAAATTCAATTGACTCCTTTTCAAATTAATATTCAACTGAAATCAAATCTTTCAAGATGAACAAGGCTGAGACACCATCATGGCTCTGTGTGCTATCAGTTCCGATTTTTGTGGCTTGATTGACGAATTATAGTCCTCTCCAAAATGTCCAATTCAGAAATCCAGCAATCAATGTCCAACTTCATGGCTATAGGTATTGCCAAAACCACTCGTCCAATTGCAAATTCAAATGCACTATGTTTTACATCTTTATGCTCTATGGAACCAACTCAATCATACATTAACATTCTAGTTCAACTATAAATTATAATCTGAATCTACTTCTGACTTTGTTTAGATTGACACACTCTATCACAGATCTAGATTCCTAGGTCCGATCGCTTCCTTGTAAAACCAAGGCAAATCACAGAAATTGATGAGCATCGATTGCCAACTAGCTGTGATGAATGCAGTTCCAACCAGTGGCTAGTGAGTTCCTTGTTACCACCTAAGTTGTACTTAGTGGTTTTTTATCAAGTGAGCCTGCTGAACCGGACAAAGATTTTTTGTTCGGACTTCAAAAGACCTTCGGAAATGCTTTTGGGAAGTGCTTGTTGTACTATATCACATGTTCATACCTCCTAGGGGGAGTTGTAATAAATGTTATAGCATGATAGTGTCTGTAAAAGACTCGGTCTCAGAATTTATTTGTCAATCCGATCAGCCCAGGGTGTTTTTTCCCTTGGTTATTATTGATTGTTGAATAAATGACTTATAATTTTTGAGTTTTTCACTCAATACCTCCAAAGTTGGGGTGGTCGGCTTGGCATTTAGGCCTATTGAGGTTATTAGAGTCTATGTGTCAATGTATAAACATGATAGGCATTATGGTTGAGTCATATGAACATGTCTAAGTCCCCCTAGGTTTTTTAATTTTTTAAATTTTTTCAGTGTTTTTTATTAAAATTTAATTTTTCCAAAACTTAGGCTATTTTTTAATAGTTTAATTGGACAAATTGGTTTTGTAATAAAAGTGGGCTCGGAAGTTAGATTCAATCATGTAGGTGCTCATTTTCAAGCTAAGAGCACCCAATAAACCTATAGACCCACTATTTCCTAGTTTTGAGTGATTTTCCATCACTCAAGTTAGAAAGCCCAAAAAAATCAATTATTGATTATTTTAATTAATAAATTGATGAATAATAGAGCAAATCCAAAATCCTAGATCTGTGGATTCTCAAGCGATTTGATTGAAATCAGTCTCATCGGCACTAGATTGACTGGATCTGACAAATCCTTGACTGAAGGAGGTGATTTGGGTGGATCTAGAGTTGAACTTTAGCATCCTTCATGGGGAATTTTGCTCTCTCTCTCTCCTCCACACGTGTGGGCTCATTTGGATGAGTTTTGGTGGATGCTTCAGTCAACAGGTTGAGGTGTCAGTCAGATCAGCTCTCCGATTGACATTCAGACTCAGTAGAAGCTTAGTTCAGCGTCAGATCAGGCATTGATGGACTCTCGTTCAGCTGCAGTGGTCTATCTCCTTGGGATTTGTGCCCCCTCTGGGCTGGGGTTTCAATTTTGTGTATAAATAAAGCATGGCTACCTCCTTTCCGAGTTAGTTAGAGTTGGATTGAGGATCCATTGCTGTTGTAATACTGTGTAATATCTTTTGCTATTGGAATAAAGTGAAGCTTTGGAGGCAAGATGGTGTCATGTCATTGTATGTGTGGATGAGCATTGCCATGTTTCACTGATGTAACCTGTATCTATGTTCATAATTTGCTGATTGTTTGTGGATTCATTGCTAAGATTGATAATAAGTTTATTATAATCTTGATAGGAAAGGAGTTTGTTAATAGGTTTATTGGCCATCTCTTTCCTCTTTGATGCATGTTTAGAGATCTAGATTCAACATGTTTTATAAGTTTATATGCATGTTATTCTGAAATCTCTATGTACGTATTAACCGGATCTCACAAGTATTTTGGCAAGTCTTTGGACTCAGTTGCAGGTTCCTAGCTTGGAGAGGATGTTGATCTAGTTTGCTTCTTCACTCTCTCCAAAACCATTCAAAGGCATAGTCCCTTGACATTCCACCGGAAAGCTCCACGGTTGATCTTCAAGGCTTCCAGAAACAAATGTTCTTCTTTTTCTCTTCCTCCTTCAATTTTTTCTAAAATCAGTCCGGTTACTTGTTTGCAGCTTTAAAATTGTTTAGATCTATCAATTTCAGAGTTTATTTTACATAGATCTTCCTGCCTTAAAGATCATAAACCAGATCTCATTCCTAAAATAAAATTTACAAGCATTCTAGATCTAGTTTTAGGGAAAATTGTCATTTTTCAAGGCTGTGAAAGTAGATCTAAAGCTTGTTGAATGCATGGTTGTTTACTTAGAATCTAAAAAGTTATATTCAGAAATTCAAGTGCTTCATATTGGCTGCCCAAAAAGCAGGCCAAGATCCCAAGGAAATCTTGCTTTCCTTGGTTCCTTTTCCACTTCTTTAAAAACTAGTTTAAACTTAGAATTTTTGGGTAAAAGGTTTGTTCATCCAAAAGTACTTTCAAAGTACTTTTGGGCATATTTAACTATGATAAGCTCGCTGGTTTTTAGCAGGTGTAACAGAAAAGAGGAGGAGGCGTTGTTCGGAAATCATTTTTGGACCATTCGAAACTCCCCAGGGGGTCTCTGTCTTCCCAAAATTTCAATTTTTTGCAATTTGTAAACCTTTGGTCTCATTCCATATAAGGACCAAGTGGATTAATTTTAGTTTGCTGATATTGTAATTGCTTCTAATAAAAAGAAAAATCTTTTCGAATAGGGTCTTTTGAGCCTATATACCATCCCCCCTGGGGGGATTTGCGTCCGTGTTCTTTTTTTGCATTTTTCCCTTTTTTTTGTTCTAGTTTAGTCTTGACATGTAGGTTTGTATACTTTGATAACATTTTGTATCATTCCATATTTTCAATTCAAAAGTAATCATAATACTTACCCCACGACTTCCCGATTGACTCGCAAGGGGAAAGAGATGCGTGGTAGGACTAATTAGAAAACCAGTGTTGTCTATCTCTGATTCCATTTTCATTAATTGTTTTAATAATCATAATAAAATCAACCCCTCGATTCCTCGATTGAGGTCCACTTGGATCGAAAGAGGTTCCTGGAGGGTTTTTTTTAATAAGAACACCTCTTTTAAAATTTACTAAAAATAACAAAGACTCCAGTGTGTATGCTCTGTACTTGGCTGCGGTTCGTCCGATCAGTCAAGATGCATCAAAAGCACTTGAGTGACTAGATTAATTAGTCTTCACCTCCCAAATTGACAAACCATCAGGCGAAAATCCAACGCCTCGAACGAACTGTAAACGGTGGCAAGATACCCAAAGGAGTGGGAATAACTGGAAAGTGACCTCGAGGCGCTGATCTCTGTCACACTTTGACGGGTGCATTACAGACAATAGTATCCAAGACTCCGTTCTAGCCCACAAATACCTTGTGGATAGCCGTGAAAGTTCACTTTTGAACATACTCAAAGTACCCCTCGGGTATATCTGGAGTCCCCTTTTCGCCTAATTTAATTCATTCACATTCCACATTAATTTAAAATATACCAAGAGACATTTGCAAAACATTATTTCAAGCGCATGCAAGCACATTATTTTCTCTGTTGACTCCATTTAAGGCACTAGTGATTTATTTGATCATTTCTTTCGATTATATATATATTGAGTGTCATTACTGTGCTTATCTGCTTTAAATCTTGCATCTTGTTATCTTTTGTTTCCACTGGTTAATTTCAAACAACTCCTAAACAACTTAATCAATATAACACCATCACACTAAGTAATTAGCCTTAGTAATTTAATAGGGTCTACCCCCCTTGGCTTCGTTAGGAGTTAGCCTGAATGGAGGAGTCAAGAACAAGGTGACAACCTTGACTTGAGACTTGCCCCCAAGGACACACTGAGTGGCTTGAAGATTTCTACCATGTAACCTAGGTGTGTGAAAGGCGGCAACATTCCTAAATCTTGGTTTATGCTGTCTCTGCTAGCTTAGGCAGTGCTTCACCAAAGGGGAGGAACATCGCGACACTTTCAACAGCCCAAAAAGTACATCACTCTAACATTCAAAAAAACTGAGGAACGCTTTCTCCTTAGCCCTCATTACCCAGGATGGAGTTTGCTACATGTATATGTTCAATTGTGGGCAATGGTTGCAATGAGAGAAAAATCTGGTTCCAACATTTGAATTACAAACTGCTAAACAATGATAAACTCAATAAGAGTGCGTACAATTTCCAAAGTATTTCATGGTTAGCAAAGAATGTGAAACGCTATTTCAGCAACAAGTTTATTAACTAAATAATGAATTAGATTTGGTGTACAAAAACTCTTTTATCATAGCCCTTCATTTTCTCTGACTCAAATGAAAGGGATGGTCTGAATGCATCCAAGTGAAGCCAACAATCTAAACTTCATTAATAAGAAATTCACACCATTGCCATCTTCATGGCCTCAGGCTTGAATTAAATCAAATGGGATGGTTGTAGGCTATAACCGTGTTACCTCCTAAACCAGCATGTGTGATTAAAGTCCAAAAAGGAAGTGCTAGCATGAGGGGAACTCAAGAGGGGAGGCCAATGTCTCCACACCAATTCTCTTCACACTTTTGGTTGGCTCTTCTTTGACTCAAAGGGGGCTTCCCTAAGATAGGATTACTAGGGCTATAGACAATGAAGTACAAGATGGTGTGAAGAGTAGTTCTAGCAAAACGTTTGTCTCTTTTTGTAGTATAAGATATAAAGAGGTGATGGGAGGAATAAAAAGATCACTCCAAGGACTAGTGTCAATCTGATCAAGGGCAAATGGAGTTAAGGAATCACCAACTAAGAGGGTCTTGACTCTTTCTTAATCTATCAGCAAGAGAGTAGAATTGCATGAGCTAACACAAACTCTACTCAATGAAGTTGAAGGTGAACTAGGGTTTACAAGGGAAAGAGTCCAATAAAGAATCCCACTCCTTTTAGGATCTTGGGGCTGCACTCTATAACTAAAGGATTTAAGGTTGCACAATCCTAAGCAATGTAAAGATACAACATAGAACTTTCATATAAATAAACATTCAAACAAAGGATGAAAAAGAGTAACATGAAACCCCTTTCTCCAATGAGGTAGTAATACAGTTTCAATGGCCCAAGCAAAATCATAGAAATGACAACGTAAATACCAAACACTACTTACAACCATGAAGCTCCAAGCAAGATCAAAGTGCCATGCACTGGAAACGTGACCCCCAAAATTTTAGAAATGGGAATCGTGAAATATATATATATATATATATATATATATATATATATATATGAGCAAGGATATTTAAAAAACTGAATGTGAAACATAAATCATAAATCATACATGTCGGCGAATCATTGCCTATATTGTGATCCTATTCATCAATAGCACCCTATGCCTCTCTCCTCTAGGCTCTAGCCCTTGCCTCTACCTCCAATCCCAAAGTTGATCCTACAAAGACATTAGTCAATGACTCAACACCCTACAATTTTGATGAAACTTCCTAATCCAATCATTATAATAAGCTAGAAAACAGTTCTCGTGCTTAATAAGTGATGTTGTTTGAGTGAAGAGTACATTTTTATTAAGGTTATGAAAAAGGAGTTCAACAATCAACACCACCAACATCAAGGTACATAGAGGGGTTGATGTGCTTGATTAAATGCCAATCCCATACCCTCAGACATGATAGAATTTGGTGGAAACTTTGCAATCATGAAATCCTGAAAACTATTAAGTTTGTTGAATTCTGAATGGGATTTAAAATTCTACTTTTTGCATATGGCGTCCAATGAAGTTGGAACCACTCTCAAACATCCTGAAACAATTAATAGTAATGTTAAAAATTTAAGTAAAAGTGACATTCTCCTTATCTTTCATTTTCTAGCATTCTCCTTATCTTTCATTTTCTATCCTTTTACTTTAAGACTTTAAAATTACCATTTAGTATTACCAGTTACTAACTTACTACTAAACAGAGCAAATATTTTTTTACAGGAAAACAATAATTTTATGGAAACGCGGCTGTAAAGATTGCCTCCATACTAGAAATGCAGTTCTGTAAAGATGAAACACATTTCCATCTTGGGAAACATGTGCATCCATCCATAAATGTGTTTTCGTGTTGTAAGGCACACGTTTCCACATTTTTAGCACAAACTTTGTTGGGGACCAGGGGGTGACATTTCCTACAACTTAGATCACAACAATAAACCAATAATAAAACCCTAAATCTAGCATAGGATGGAGTAAACAAATCCAAATACTCTAACTACTAACCAACAATAATAAAATAGTACATGAAAGAGGTGTTCAATGCCACATGTACAAGTCTTCATCAAGATAGCTCCAACTTCTCCACCAAAAGAAGGCATCAAGTGTAGCGTTCCATAACCAACAGGGTCATAACAGCCTGTATAAATTGAATAATGATGCATACGGGACCTTAACAATGTCCCTTAAGAATACTCTGCCTCTGATCAGAAATTCGAGTGGGTTTGGGAGCATTTGAGAAGCCATTTTCAGCATTTACCCAGGGGGAATTGGAACCCCAAATTGCTAGTAAAGACTCCTACTTTGGCCAGAATATTAAACAAGTTTGCAGAAGTTGTTGGAGGGTCATAAATCATCCCCGAACATCATATTCAAGTCTTAATGTTAGTCATATACCTTCTCAGAATATTTGGGAGCATTTGGGCCAATTTGGAGACCTAGACATCAAAACTAGTCAAAGTTCGAAATAGGGAAAAAAGTGATAAATTGGTCATTTTAATAAAATTTCTAAAAAGGGGTGAAAGTTCAGAAAAGTTTCCAAAATATGGAGGTAAAGATTATTTGCACAAATTTGATTTTTTATGGATTTGATTAAACCTTTTGGTGTTAGTGGTGATGTTCCAGGATATATCAAAATGCATAATCCACATCTCTTTACGTTTGAGAACACAAACTTGCAGTACATGAGTGCCATAACTCAAGTTGCAGCTAAAGAAAATCAATGAGCAAAACCATAAGAGAGAACTTGGTGCAAGGGAAGGAGTACCAAATGAGGATGCCACTTGGGAATATGAAGATTTTGCAACATCCAAATCTGAAATTACTTGAGGACAAGCAATCTTGGGTGGGGAAGACTGTAATGTCCCCATTTTAATTAATTGCAAAGCAGGACAATTCCATCAATCCTACTAGTTTCCTAGGTTGGATGGATACATTTGGAATTTTAATAAGGGAGATAATAGATGATGTTCAGACATTAGAATGTAATACATATTTAATAATGGAGCTAATTAAATAAATACAAGAGAAATTGAAGTGGCATTGGAGCACGAAGACACATGGAGATTATGGGGCCCACACAAGCTAGAATTTATGTGCCACATGGCATCTTCCTCTTGCAAATTTGAATCCATGGGAAGCCTAAATGTTCTTGGATGAGTTAGAAGGCTAATACACTTGGCCATATGCATCATAGGTTGAATTTGGAAGGAAATGTAACTTACATGGGAGAGGAAGAGTCATTTTGGAGCTAGTGAGACACTTGGACTAGATTCCCTAGCTCTATGACGACAATGATGAAGATGCTATGACACCTATGACACAAATCAGATATGAAGGCTGACATATGACATATCTCACATGTCAGGTCTAAATAGAGCATCCAAGAGGGCGCTCATGTGAGTTGGAGAAGCTCAATGGGTTCCTGCTCAAATTGGGGGAAGATGGAAGGCTAGGAAAGGGAGGACACATGGAAAATCATGAGCACACACCCTAATTCGAATTGGCTTGAGTTTGTGGATGGATTGGTAACCTTAGAAGGCTAAGGATGTTTATAAAATATAGGGATTAACCAAGAGGGGGGCTTTTGATCATTTGAGAAATTTGCATTTGTGAATTGAGAGAACTAGTGGATGACTAGTTTCTTGCCTTAGCCAATTTCGAGGGTGAAAGATTCCCATCCAAGTTGGTGTTTGGAGAGGCCACTCAAGTATTTCATAGAGCTTTAATGGATTTTTTATTTGCAGGTGTAAGCTACAGGGCAGTTCGTGGTTCCTTATAGTGCAACACTTTCTCTCAACCATTTCCAGTTTTTATTGCACATTCTTGCTCATGGAGGGATCGTGCTTTGGGTGAGCTATTGTACTCTTTGGGAGAGATTCACCTGATCAATTTGATTGCAATAAGTTTAATATTCTCTGTTTTTCATCTTCAGAAAGTTTCAGGTCAAAATATCAAATGGTTGAATGTAAAAGTGATTATTAATGAGCAAACAATGACCATTTCCCCACTAGATCGATGAATGCCATTGAATATTGATGATTTCGATCTTTTCATGGTACATTTATGATTGTAATAAGTTTAATATGCTCTTTTCTTTATTCTCAGAAAGTCTTAGGTCGAAATACCAAAGGGTTGTATGTAAAAGTGAATATTAATGAGCAAACAGTGACCATTTCCCCACTATATTGTCATATGCCATGGTAATGCTGATTATTTCGAATGGGAGAATGCTTCCTGATATATTTATGATGAATGGACTGTCATTTATGAGTATTACAAGTTTCATGTTCAACACTTAAGCATTTGAGGTCATTTTACTCAGTTTAATTGCATTTGGAGAAGATTTGGTGCCATTTCCCCAAGGGTCGAATTAGTGATTTTGTAGTTGTTTGGGAGGGGTCATAATAGCCTGTATAAATTGAATAATGATGCATATGAGACCTTAAAAATGTCCCTTAAAAATAATCTGCCTCTATTCAGAAATTCGAGTGGGTTTGTGAGCATTTGAGAAACCATTTCCAACATTTACCCAGGGAGAATTGGAACCCTAATTTGCTAGTAAAGACTCCTACTTTGGCTAGAATATTAAACAAGTTTACAGAAGTTATTGGAGGGTCATAAATCATCCGTGAACATCATATTCAAGTATTAATATCAATCATATACCTTCTCAGAAGATTTGGGAGCATTTGGGCCAATTTGGATATTTAGACATCAAAACTAGTCAAAGGTCAAAATAGGGGAAAAAGTGATAAATTGGTCATTTTAATAAAATTCCCAAAAAGGGGCATTACATCCATCAAAGTATGTGCAAATATCCAAAATAGTGGAATGACCTCATCAAACCCTAGATCCGTGTGCAAAACTCCTCAATATATGCGCAACAGACTCCTTCAAAGCATGAGTAAGTGTGCAAGCAACCTCTATAGGTGGGATGGATTTGTAAATGATACACCGATAACTAAGTAGGAACCCTCCTAAAGGGGACAAATACTAAAATAGCATAACAAGCGGTTAAGATCTCCTCCAACTGGAAAAGTGCACAAACATATGTGTGATAAAAAAAAACCACATGTGGTACAAGATAACCAAAGTGCCTCAACATGTGTGCCTACCATGCCAACTCATCAATAGGAAACTCAATCTCAGCCATCAATTAATACAATAATCTAACCATGCCTCCACATGTGTGCCGAGAGAGGGTGCTCAAGGAAGATGATGTGTCAACCAATGTTACTAGACTCGGAATTGACAATGAATCAACGAAGCAAAAGAGAAAAGAATTTTAATAAAAGAGAAAAAATTAGAAAAAAGTCAGTGAATACAAAAATAAAATAAAGATATACACATATTTTGAATTAAAAATAACAATTTTCATTAATATTCAATAAATCCATGTCCAAACAATGCATAATGATAATATCAATACTAAATAGATGTCCAAAATATCATGAATGATTAATAGTATTTGGACCAAGCCTTCTAACAGTGGGAAAGAGTCGGCTTTGAACTGGAACCCGAGCTTCGAACTGAAAAAGAGTCATCACCTGCAACAGAACTGGATCCGAATTTTCCTCGTTAAGTTTTATGTCATCGGAACTATTGTTTTCTTTTGTAAGTAAAAGCTCAGCACATTATATTGATAAATAGAGAAATTACATCCGACATGAGTTTACATTGCCATATATCACCCCTTGGGTGCTTACTGACCACCTATCATCGAGATTCTAATTCAGAGTCCTCATGACACAAAAACCACAGAGAGAACGCTACCATACCACGACAAAACTTTATAACATCACCCAACTTGGAACCTTCTATGACAGTCATACCCAGAACTACCATAAATTACAAAGGAAACTAAACACAAAAATAGACATCAAGAGAACAACCTAGGCCGGCCTCAAAACCGCCAGCATGATCATAAATCACAGCAAAATGTAGGAGAGATCTTTCCCACCGCCTTGATTAGAATTGACCATGCCAGGCTTCTACTCCACTAGGGGAGGTGTAGTCGAACTCTGAATTCACTTTGGAATTCAGACGCTGAATGTCCTCCGTGATGGACTCCCGCCACTAGTCTTGGGTATTGGCTTCTGATTCTTCACTCTGCTTGTCCCAAGCAGATATTCCAACCAGGTTCTTCATTATCAAGAACAGGGCCTGTTATCCAACTTTTTGTACCATAGTTGGGTTACCTGAGGAGCCACCGGTTGACAGACTTGTTCAAAGCCTGATTCCAGTGTATTAGTTGATCCGTTTACTTGTCTAGCCAATATTGGCTAGTCACTTTTTTATTTGAATAATTTTGACCATGGCCCCGCGGGGTTTGTAATAAAATGTGCTAGTAGGATATTTTTTGAGTGGTTCGGTCTCCTGAGACGTAGAATCTCAAATAGGGTATTCCAGAGAGTTTTTTGCCCTTGACAATTATGCTTTGCCTTCAGCAGAGTATAATTGACGAGGTTTTCTCCCGCTTCCTCCAAAGCTGGAATGCCCGATGTTGAATTCTGGGCCTTGGGGGGTTATTAGAGCCCAACTAAGTGTTATAAGCCTACTAGACATTATTTAGATAGATCATGGTCGTGTCCTAAGTCATCTAGACACATAAAAAAATTTCGAAAAAATCTTTTTCGAACAGTGAATTTTTTTTTTTTAATTTTTAATTTTTAATTACTTTTCCTAAGTTTTTTGGGTTAATTTTTCCATAAATTAAATGGAAAAAACCCGTTCGTGATCTGGACTCAGAATTCAGTGATTGAAGGCTCTAACCTTAAGCCAAAAATCATTCTTGATCAGCCAGCCAGTCAGAACCAAATTTCAGATTAGCAATCGGACACATAATGCCTTTTTACTCAAAAAAGTCAGTTTTGAGTAAAAAATGATTTTTAGTAAAAAAATGATTTTTATTAAAAAATGATTTTTATTAAAAAAAATGATTATTTTGGAGAAAACTAAAACTCTCCAAATTAATCCAAATTCAGTAAAATAAAAGACTAAATGACATCTCATGGAACACTTATGATGATTGGAGTTATCATAACTCAGCTTCAGTCATCATTAAGAGAGCAATTAATTTATTATCAGTTATCAGACATGTCATCTCCAGCTAAAGATGAGATGGAGAGATCTCATTGGTCCGGTGATTTGATTGAAGTGAAGATTGAAGCTTACACCATCAGTGGGCTTCCCAAACCTAGCTCAGGCTCCTGCCAGACCTAAAGGATGAGCTTACCTACATCCAGACTCACACGTGTGGCCTCATTCTTGGCTTGTTTTCAGTGCACAGGTTTGGAGTGGGGCGCCTTGCCTGGGTGGAGGCCTGCCCTCACTCTTGGTTCTCTAGTTTAGGTCTAGGCTCTTTGTTAGGTGGCTAAGCTAGTTAGGGATGATTTTTTGGTTTTAGGGTTTTAGCACTCTCTCATTTGTTAAAAAGAGGCTCTTTCAGCTCTATTGAGGATGGATTTTTGTGTAGAGAAACTCTGGTGAAACTTTTGTAATTGCTTGTTGCTTCTATGCAACCATTGGAATAAAATTAAGGCTTTGGAGGCTCATGTGGTGTGATTCTTTGGATGATTGCACTTGATGGATGAGGTGATGTTGTTTTAATGCTTTTCTTTCTTGTTTATTTGAGATTATGATGTTATGCTTTAGAAGACTTCTGTAAGCACATAAGAACAGGTATTTGCGGTTTGAAAGTTAGCTGTTTATTGATTTACTTCTAGAATTTAAAAAAGAACATTGTTTTATTCAGTTGTAGTTCATGCTCTTCTTTATTTCAATTTGTGAACAATACATGATCTAATCTTTGTAAGGCAAGTCTATGAGTGTTATTTTGCAAATCCTTCCAGCCAACCAAGCAGAAGTTCGAACTCAGCTGCATCTTCTTCTCTTGGAGTCAAGTACGCTTTTTTGGTAATCGCATGCTTCATGAGATCCAAGTGCTTTAAAAAGATCCACAGGCTTGACCATTTTCTTCTTGCTTTTATTCATCATTCAAATTAAAAAATCTTTATTTTCTTGGGATTAGGGCACGTTTGGGCTAAAGTGAACATTCATTCACTTAGCCTTTGCCTCGGTTGGCTGCCCTGTGCTTTATTTTCAGCCTTTTTGGCCTTTTTATTGCAGCCATACTTTCCTATCCTTCGCTGTCCACTTTTCCTCACTTTTGTACCTTTTGGACAGCCCTCTTTTGCCCTCTTTCTTCACTTTTTGCAGCCCCTTTCCATCATCTTTTTGGGCCATCTTTTGGGCTATATTTTCAGCCTTTTAGGCCTTTTATTTGCAGCCTTTCCTTCCTTTTGTTCACTGTCCACTTTTCCCCACTTTTTGCCCTTTTGGATAGCCCTCTTTTGCCTCTTTGTTTCCAATTTTTGCAGCCCTTTTTCATCCTTTTCTTCAACCATCTTTTGGGCTGTACTTTCAGCCTTTTTCACCCTCATTTTGCAGCCCTCTTTCTCTGATTTGCAGCCCTCTTTCTCACTTAGTTTCTAGTCTTCTTTTGACTTTCCTTTTGCTCTCTTTCCACCCCTCTTTCACCCCTCTTGCCTTGCTTTTTTCTTGCCTCTTTTCTTCCTTCTTCTTGGTGAGTTTGGGTAAATGTTTTGAGCTAGTTTATAGATTAAATTTCAAGTTATTTTTGATCAATTAATATCATAACAAGTGTGTGTTTAGAGCTCTTAGATTGCAGACAAGTGAAGGAGAGCGCAAAGGCTACAAACGAACAAGGAGTGCAAAAAGAACAAAAAGACTGCTATCCCTCTTCTCGCATCCCCTTCTTTCCCCGTTCTTCCAAGAAGCAAAGAACACATCATCATTGTAAAAAATTAATAAAAACAGTTGAGTGGGAGGAAGTCTCCTTTCTTTTCTACTTCCCCTATTTTGGGGAAGTGTGTCTTATGTTCATTTTCATGATTTACTTAGTATAGTTTTTCTTAAGCAATTAATTTAATTCTTTGATTAGACTTAGTTTTATTCTTACTAATTGCTAGATTCATCATTGCTTATTGGTATCTTGTTATAAATTGTTAAATCATAAGAAGAACCAAAATCTCTTGAATCTCACCCTAAGGTGGATCAAGAGTGCTCTTTGTTGGAGAGTTTTAATCAACCACCTTTCATATTAATTATTGTATTTGTTTAATTCAAATCATCCATAAGTAAGATTCTTGAACTTGCAAAAACACAAGTCAAGAGCACTCTCTATCGGAGAGCACCTTAGGTTTGCACAACTCCTGCATTAGTATCATCTAGATTAGCTAAGTCTCTTGAACCACTGTCATAAGACGAGGTCAAGAGCGCTCTCTGTCGGAGAGTGTTCATTAATTAACTTAATAAAATTCGCAACTCACACCCCTTTAATTAATTAACCCCCCTCCCTCCTTGCCGGAGTATGCTCTGACCAATCCTAGATCGGAGTACCCAGAAACGGCACTGGATCTTTAAACCCCACAAGAGTAACCTAATAACACTTAAACACCCCATAACCAACGCATCGGCGTTGTAGGGATTCTTCCAAAGTACTTCCTAGTAGAGGCGCCGGAACCTCCTGCTGTCATAGATTCTTAGCTAGTTGGTCACTTGACAATATCAGCTTGGGATACTGGGCGGGCCCGACATGTCTTAAACGGAGGAAACTTAGAAGAGTCTTCGGCTTTGACAAACCTTCGTTGACACCCTAATCAAGAGCATTCTTTAAAATTCTTAAAATCTACCAAGAGCACTTGCAAAACCTAATATTCACTAGCTTAATTCCTAGACTTTATCTCACGCATTTATTTGACTCCATAAGGCACTATTCCTTCGTTATAATTGAGTAATCTTCTATCTTGATCAACTGTCTATGGTGTATTTTTGCTGATTATATCTGAATGCTTAAGTAAAGTCTGGAATCTTTTGCTTATCTGTATGATCTCTTGTTAGCAACGTGGATTGCTTTGATTTATGTGTCACAATCATAAACTTAATCATTTCTAATCACAAGTAACTCCTAAACAACACCCATCCGCAACTAAAACATCTTAAAACTTAAACATTGAGCCATAGAAAACTCTTTGTTAGGGACTACCCCCCTTGGCTTCGTTAGGAGTTAGCCTAAACGGAGGAGCTAGGAGTAGGTGACAGTACCTAGCTTTGTGCTTGCCCCCAAGGTCACACCTCTCCCACTTTCTCAAGTGAGGAGACAGCTTTCAGAAGATTTATGCTGCTGGTGTGCAATCGATGGAAAACAGGGCCACCATTTTTTCGTAGAGGCTCACCCTTCCCACTGTGTAGCCTGGATCGAGGATCCATTCTTCAGCCTTTCGACATTCCTCATGCAACTTTTGACAATCCAGCTCTTTCCATAAGTGCTTCTCAGTATCAGAGATGCGTTGCTGAATATCCATGGGAAGTTCCAGCTCAAACATGTGGGACTCCCAAAGAGTCTTCTTCTGGGCCTTGGTAGTGTGTTCTGGATACTCCTCTTGGCTTAGGAGTCTTTTACCCTAAGTTGCAGGAAACTCGGGTTTGGCACCTGTTGCACTCTCGGAAACGCGTATGGTACTTGATGGAAACTCATTTCCGTTTGTACGAGACACGTTTCACGTATAGGAGTTTCTGTTCGTACGGGACGCTTTTCCCGTATGGGAAACACATTTGTATGGACAGAAACGCATGTTTGTCACATTTCCTCTCCTGTACAACATGTTTCCCATCAAATAAAACCCCGTCACTTAAAAACCATCCCATAAAGTCTCTTTTCGCCCACAGATTTCAGTAATTAAGGGTTAATACATTAAATTTTAAAATAAGATTTAATTCTAGATGCTTCTAATTAGGTTGAAGAAAGTTATTATGGAGAACATCACTTCATTCTTTCCTCACACAAGCGACTTGAGCACTCAAGGCCCAGAATATAGCAGTGGGCCTTGTGCAAATTGGGTTATCGAGCCAGAATCTACCGACTTGGGCTTCTCTCTTGCTGCACTAAATATTGAGGAACCTAAAAGTGGAATTGGTAATACTTCTTCCACTTTACATTTGTTGTTGGGCGTGCTTCTTTTTCTATTTTTGAGGAAGACTATGAAGATGAGGATGACTATTAGTCTGGGATTAGGTTTTACATTTAATTCTATGTTAGTATGTTAATTGTTCATAGTTTGATACATTGTACTTGTAGCCTTATACAAAGACTAATTTTGGATATATACTATATATCCTCTTTCACAAAGGTTGTTTTTGGATATTACTACTTAAATGAATGAAATGATATAGACTTGGGTTCATGAGTAAAATGTGATGTTTCATGTACGATTTAAATTTTATATGTATTATTTATTATTTATCATTGGGAATGTTACTTATATATGGTTTATGGTTTATAACTTATAATTATTTATAATTAATATTTTATGGTTTATGTTTTATAATGATTTTGTTTTTACTTATATATATATATATAGTGTTTCCTTGTTTCCAAAATTTGAGGGGGTTGCGTTTCCAACATTTCCCCGTTTCATGCCCGTTTCCCTGTTTCGTGCAACTTAGCTTTTACCATAGCCCTTGCTTCCTTCCATGAATACCACACCAGAACTACTTAGAAAGACCGGGGCTTTTGCAACAGAGGCAATAGGATGCCAAAACAACAAACTCATGTCTTTCATCCCGTTACCCTGCCTCAATCTAAATAGAAACTTCCTTCCCTGGGCCATCATTTTCGCATGCCTGATCATGATGCACCCTATCCAGTCCGTAGTCCTAAAAATGATATTCCATTCGACCATTTAACGGTTCTACTTCTAGCCTTCATGTCTGCTCATACCATGAGCCGTTGACTGAGCAATTTGTTAATGACAAAGAGGATGATATTAAAGATGTGCATGGTCATCACATGAAGTTTCGTATCTTCCCCACGCTAAGCCACGTGCATGAGAAATCTTCAGCTTGCCTAGTGTCATATCCTGCATTCCTCATTATGACTAACCATGTCCTGGGATGTGAGAACCCTACACCTGCCCCTCCCTGTCTTGTCCGAGATCATATCCCAATCCCTTACTTTTACCATATGGCGTGTGTCCGAGCCCAGATTTTCCAGCATGTCCTCTACCTTGTTACGTTGGAGTCTGACATGGGAAAAACGAGCCACCAACCCATCATTTAAGAGGTTCTGAGAATTTCCAGTTTGCCCTGTAGGTGCCACGAACACGCCACCTTTGCACTCTAGGTCCCGTTCTGCAGTTTTGTGGCCAGGTTGATAGTTTATTGTGAATCCCCCTCTACTAACACTTAAAACCAGTTATTTTCTGGTACCCATCCAGGCCCTGCAGTAAACCTTCGACTTCCGCAGTATTGTTTGTCTCCCATCCCAGAAAACCATACCTAAATCCCCTCATTGATCCTTTGTAGTCTTGGTGATGAAGCCATATCCTTCCGAACCTCAGTTTCCTTTAGAGGCCCCACCAAAATTGAGTTTAGAAAGGCCCTTCGGAGGAGGAAACCACTTATCTAGGCTATGCGAGATCCTTGACTGATTCAGTCTGCAGACTTCAGAGTCCGGGGCACTCGAGAAACCCCAAGCACACATGAACGACGTCTCTCTCCCTGCCGAGTCCCAGTATGCACTCTCGCAAGCCTCCAAGATAATCTTTTCTATCATTTTCCTTATAATGCACTCCCAAACACGACTAATAGGGTTTTTCGTTGCTCGAAAGGTTCTTGAGTTCCATTCTCTCCATATTTCGCAGTGGACGACAAAGGGAAAAAATTCCCACAGTCGGTTAAGAATACGGTTCTAGAAGGGTTTGCTGGACCACTCTGACAGGGTACCTACTATTACCACCTAAGTTGTACTTGGAGGTTTTTTATCAAGTGAGCCTGGTGAACCGGACAAGGATAACTTGTTTGGACTTCAGAAGACCTTCAGTCTTGCTTCTGGGAAACTTTGTTGTACTATATCACATGTTCATACCCCCTTGGGGGAGTTGTAATAAATGTTCTAGCATGATAGTGTCTGTAAAAGACTTGGTCTCTTAGACTTTATTTGTCAATCCAATCAGCCCAGGGTGTTTTTTACCTTGGTTATTATTGGTTGTTGAATAAACCAATGATAATTTCTGAGTTTTTCACTCAATACCTCCAAAGTTGGGGTGGTCGGCTTGGCATTTAGGCCTATTGAGGTTATTAGAGTCTATGTGTCAATGTATAAACATGCTAGGCATTCTGGTTGAGTCATATGAACATGTCTAAGTCCCCCTAAGTTTTTTAAATTTTTTTCAGTGTTTTTTATTAAAATTTAATTTTTCCAAAACTTAGGCTATTTTTTAATAGTTTAATTGGGAAAATTGGTTTTGTAATAAAAGTGGGCTCAGAAGTCAGATTCAGTCATGTAGGTGCTCATTTTCAAGCTAAGAGCACCCAGTAAACCTATAGACCCACTATTTCCTAGTTTTGAGTGATTTTCCATCACTCAGGTCAAAAAGCCCCAAAAAATCATTTATTGATTATTTTAATTAATAAATTGATGAATAATGGAGCAAATCCAAAATCCTAGATCAGTGGATTCTCAGCCGATTTGATTGAAATCAATCAGATCTGAACCAGATTGACTGGATTTGAAAAATCCTTGACTGAAGGAGGTGATTTGGACAGATCCATAGTTGAACTTCAGCATCCTTTATGGGGAATTGCGCCCTCTCTCTCTCCTCCACACGTGTGGGCTCTCCTGGAAGTTCTGTGGATTGATGTCTCAGTCTGTGGGTTGATGTGTCAGCTCAATCAGCCCCCCGATTGACAAGTAGGCTCAATGGAAGCTCGGTTCAGCTTCAGATAGGCATTAATGGACTCTCCTTCAGCTGCAGTGGTCTGTCTCCTTGGGATTTGCACCCCCCTTGGGCTGGATCTCCTATTTTTTGTATAAATAAAGCTCAAATCACTTCTTCCAAGCTAGTTAGAACTGGGATTGAGGTGTTGTTGCTCTTGTACTGTGTTATTGTTTATTATTGTAGAATAAAGAAGTTTTGGAGGCAAGATCTATGGTGTAATGCTCTTCATGTGTGGATGGTGATTGTCAAATGCTTATGAGATCTATTGGAGGTGCATGTATTTTAAGTTTAATTGCATGCTTTCCAATTATCTCTTCCAGTAGCACCTATGTTTTAACCATCTGTTTGTGCAAGGATTTCTAAGTTGCAGGTGATCTCGCTTGTAGAAGAGGTTGAGCTAGTTTGCATCTTCCTCATCTTCAAGATCTTCTGAATGACATAATCCCTCGATGTTCCACCAAAGCAGACTCCAAAGCCCAACATTTCCAGGCTTCCAGTACTCTTTCTCTCTCTTTCTCCTTCAAAAAATCAATTTTCTTACCTGGTTATTGTGTTCGAAAGCTTTGTTATCATTTGGATCTGTTATATTAAAGTAAAATTTACATAGATCTATTATTTCAAAGCTCATAGTCTAGATCTCATTTCTGAAAAGTATTATTAAGCATTCTAGATCTAGCATAAGAAAATCATCCATTTTGCATGGCAAGTTAAAGAAAATCAGTAGGTTGCATGCTCTAGATTTCCTTTTCTGTTTTAAAAAAGATTAAATCCAGCAATCAGTGCATATTTCATTGGCTGCACAAATAGCAAGGCAAGATCCCAAGAAAATCTTGCTTTCCTTGGTTCCTTTTTCACCTGTTTAGCTAGTTTAACTTAGTCTTTTTTGAGTTAAGGTAGGCTGATCCAAAGGTACTCTTAAAGTGCTTTTGGGCATATTTTATTCTAACATGCTTGCTGGTTTTTAGCAGGTGTAACAGAAAAGAAAAGAAGCAGTTGTTCAAAAGTGGCCTCGGGAGCGTTCAAATCCCCCCAGGGGTCTCCCCTTTCATTGAAGTCTTAAAATTTTGGAAGGTTGTAAGATCTTGGTTTCAACCCGTATAAGGACCAAGAGGTTTCTGATATTTCAGTTTGTTGATATTGTAACCAATAATAATAAAAGAAAATCTTTTTTGAGTAGGCTCTTTCGAGCCAGCTCCCCATCCCCCCAGGGGGGATCCGCGTCCGTTTCACTTTTTTCCCTTTTTCCCTTTTTTCTGCTCTAGTTTAGTATTGACATGCAGGATTGTAACTTTGATATAATTTTGCATTATTCCATATTTTAATTTCAAAAGTAATTATACCACTTACCCCACGACTTCCCGATTGACCTACAAGGGGAAAGAGATGCGTGGTAGGACTAATTAGAAAACCGGTGTTGTGTATCTTTGATTCCATTTTCATTAATTGTTTTGTTAGTCATAATAAAATCAACCCCTCCTTGATTCCCGATTGAGGTCCACTTGGACCGAAAGAGGTTCCTGGAGGGTTTTCTTTTTAATAAGAACATCTCTTCTAAAATTTACTAAAAATAACGAAGACTCCAGTGTGTATGCTCTGTACTTGATTGCGGTTCATCCGATCAGTCAAGTTGCATCAAAAGCACTTGAGTGACTAGATTAATTAGTCCTCACCTCCCAAATTGACAAACCATCAAGCGGAAATCCAAAGCCTCGAATGAACTGTAAGTGGTGGCAGAATACCCAAAGGAGTCGGAACAACTGGAAAGTGACCTCGAAGCGTCGATCTCTGTCACACCTTGATGGGTGCGTTATGAACAATAGTCTCTGAGACTCTGTTCCAACCCACAAACACCTTGCGGGTAGCCATGAAAGTTTACTTTTGTACATACTCCAAGTACCCCTTGGGTATATCTGGAGTCCCCTTTTCGCCAAGAGACATTTGCAAAACATTCATTCAAGCGCATGCAAGCACATTATTTCCTCTGTTGACTCCATTTAAGGCACTGGTGATTTATTTTATCATTTCTTTCAATTATATATCTATATTGAGTGTCATTACTGTGCTTATATGCTTTAAATCTTGCATCTTGTTATCTTTTGCTTTCATTGGTTAACTTCAAAACTCCTAAACAGCTTAATCATTATAACACCATCACACTAAGTAATTAGCTTTAGTAATTCAATAGGGTCTAGCCCCTTGAATTCATTAGGAGTTAGCCTGAATGGAGGAGTTAAGAACAAGGTGACAGCCTTGACTCGAGACTTGCCCCCAAGGACACACCGAGTGGCTTGAAGATTTTTGCCACGTAACCCAGGTGTGTGAAAGGCGGCAACACTTTTTGGCGCCGTTGACAGGGATAAATCTTTTTATTCCCGAGTACGACTTTTGTTTTCTTCCTTTTTGTTTTTGCTTTGTTTGATGAATGCTTAGAGTAGATCTTTAATTTTCATCTGGCGACTCCACTGACCTTTTTTTAGGTTTTTACAAAGAAAAGCAAAAAATATTTTTGTGAGAGTTCTTAAATGTATATTTTTGTTCTCACATGGCAACTCCATTGAAGTGATCCCTTGTTTCTCACAAAACTTTTTGAAACTGATTGTGTGTAGGTGATCCCGCATAATAGTGAAATTTAAGGCTCAACTCCATTTTTCAGTTCCAGACTTTCTCCATGATCACTTATTCTTGATATGGATATTAAAGAATAGAAGTTGTTGCTTGAGCTTCATATGATTGTCCTTCCATTGATTTCTCTAGGATCCCTGGCTTTCCTAATCATCTCACTAGTGAAACGGCGTCTACTTCCCTTCCATGCTTTCGGGGGGATAATAATGATCACTCAGCCAGATTCCATGTTATGATTTTTCTATCACATATGAGTCAAAACAACATTCAACATGAGGATCATATGATGGCGATGTTTGCTCATTCTCTGCAAGGGGACGCTTCATGTTGGCTTCATGAGTGTTTTCCTGAGAAATCTATTACTTCCCTTGCAAAGTTCTTCAAAATATTTTTGAAGCAGTGGCATTATGATGGAAATGATATTGAATCATTCAATGCTAAATCATTCATTAATACCAATTTGAGGTACTTCTTTCTTTGGAAAGAGTTTCATACATAGTACCCTAAGATATCTAGTATCAACATGGTGTACAACAACCAACATTCAGAAATCCTTTATGATCCCATCGAATCTGTGCATGAAGAGCCATTAACTGAAAAAATTGTTGAAGACCCTCCTCATGTAACATCAACAGAGAATAGTGATGATTGGGAATGCTTTCATGATTATTTTAGTGATGATGATCACATTTGTACTCCAAATCTACCTAAGGATGAAATCATTGCAGAATATAGTGAAACTTATGATGAAAACCGTAATGTGCATGGTGGGACTCCTACCTGTTCTCCATATAATGATGACAATCTGAAAGATTTACTGCCTTGTTCCCATTTTTCTGAAGAAGATGAGTATGAAAATGAGGACAAGTATAACTTGGATCATGATACAAGTGACGAAGACTCCCTTATGTTCGACAAAGATGTTGAAGAGGAGTCCTGGACATTCATGGAAAATCCAATCTATGAGGAAAATAATGAACCAGAAACTTTGGATGGTTTTGTTGATTCTCCTGTCTATGGCATATCTAAAGGAGAGAACATGGACCTTGGCCTTGGAAAATTTTGATATAGAAAAGAAGCATGCAGTATATCCATATGATCAGTCCTAGCCATATATCACTATCAGTAATGAAGACAAAGAGAACTTGATAACATAATGCAATATCAGCAATGGAGAATCCATCACATCTGACATAGATGGCGGTGATGACTATTAGAATTTTTGTGAATATATTATTAAGAATCCCATCTATTCTATATCCAACAAGGGGAGTGTCTATTTAGAAATTTCTGGAAGTCCAATTTACTATACTTCCACAGAGGGAAGCATGGATCTGGAGACCTGGGAAAATCCTAGTATGGAAGAGGAGCATTCAAAACTCTTATATGATCATTCAAAGTCATATCATTCAAAGCTGTACAAAGGTATCAATAATGAAGACATTGAGAAGCAGTGTTGTGAAAAGTCAGATGTGATGCAGTCAGTGGAATATTAGTCTCAGCCATCTTTTTCACATATAGAGGTTCCTTGTGATTTGGAGCTACTTGGGGCTTGTGCAACGAGTTATCATTTGATAAGCCCCGGTGATCAGTATGATGATGTAGTCAGTCTGCCTCATCATTCTGATTGGTATATCAGTCCTATCCAGTCATGGATAGAAGCAGCCTGCATGAGCACATACAAGTTGGGGAAGAATTTTTATGACATTATTCATGCCTATGATCTCCCATCCATCCCGCCCATTCTGAATCATCACGCAGGTTTGCATTTTCTGAATAAGGTATCCTTATTTTGGCGGGTAACCAAAGACAAGGAATTTTTTTTTTATGTTAATAAAATGCTTAGGTTGTTACATTGGATTTCTGATTACACTTAACCCTTTTTATATCATGCTTAGAGTAGGAAAATAAGCACCTTAAAAGAGAGCATTTACTTTCTGCATTTCTGTTTTGTATTTAGCTATAATAATAATAATAATAAAAAAATTAGTTACATTTATTTTGTTTAAATAAATCAGCTTAATGGTTCACTTGGATTTTATATAAAGCTTTTGTTACTAAGGTTTTTCTGCCAAGTTGAGATGTTTTTACAGGGTATATAAACCAGAGATTCTAGTGTTCTTGTATCCTTTCCTTGCCTTAAAGACCAGATCGAGCACACGTCCCATAGTTGGAGCCAGAATGTTATCACCTAAGTTGTACTTAGTGGTTTTTTATCAAGTGAACCTGGTGAACCAGACAAGGATAACTTGTTCGGACTTCATAAGACCTTCAGCCTTGCTTCTGGGAAACTTTGTTGTACTATATCACATGTTCATACCCCCTTGGGGGAGTTGTAATAAATGTTCTAGCATGATAGTGTTTGTAAAAGACTCGGTCTCTTAGACTTTATTTGCCAATCCGATCAGCCCAGGGTGTTTTTTCCCTTGGTTATTATTGGTTGTTGGATAAACGACTGATAATTTCTGAGTTTTTCACTCAATACCTTCAAAGTTGGGGTGGTCGACTTGGCATTTAGGCCTAATGAGGTTATTAAAGTTTATGTGTCAATGTATAAACATGCTAGGCATTCTGGTTGAGTCATATGAACATGTCTAAGTCCCCCTAGGTTTTTTAAATTTTAAATTTTTTTAAATTTTTTTCAGTGTTTTTTATTAAAATTTTATTTTTCCAAAACTTAGGCTATTTTTTATAGTTTAATTGGGAAAATTGGTTTTGTAATAAAAGTGGGCTCGGAACTCAGATTCAGTCACGTAGGTGCTCATTTTCAAGCTAAGAGCACCATGTAAACCTATAGACCCACTATTTCCTAGTTTTGAGTGATTTTCCATCACTCAGGTTAGAAAGCCCCAAAATATCATTTATTGATTATTTTAATTAATAAATTGATGAATAATAGAGCAAATCCAAAATCCTAGATCAGTGGATTCTCAGCCGATTTGATTGAAATTAGTCAGATATGAACCAGATTAACTGGATCTAACAAATCCTTGACCGAAGGAGGTGATCTGGACAGATCCATAGTTGAACTTCGGCATCCTTTATGGGGAATTGCGCCCTCTCTCTCTCCTCCACACATGTGGGCTCTCCTGGAAGCTCTGTGGATTGATGTCTCAGTCTGTGGGTTGATGTGTTAGCTCAATCAGCCCCCCGATTGACAAGTAGGCTTAGTGGAAGCTTAGTTCAGCTTCAGATCAACATTAATGGACTCTCCTTCAGCTGCAGTGGTCTGTCTCCTTGGGATTTGCGCCCCCTGGGCTGGATCTCCTATTTTTTGTATAAATGAAGCTCAGATCACCTCTTCCAAGCTAGTTAGAACTGGGATTGAGGTGTTGTTGCTTTTGTACTGTGTTATTGTTTATTATTCTGGAATAAAGAAGCTTTAGAGGCAAGATCTATGGTGTAATGCTCTTCATGTGTGGATGGTGATTGTTAAATGCTTATGAGATCTATTGGAGTTGCATGTATTTTAAGTTTAATTGCATGCTTTCCAATTATCTCTTCCAGCAGCACCTATGTTTTAACCATCTGTTTGTGCAAGGATTTCTAAGTTGCAGGTGATCTCGCTTGTAGAAGAGGTTGAGCTGGTTTGCATCTTCCTCATCTTCAAGATCCTCTGAATGACATAGTCCCTCGGTGTTCCACCAAAGCAGACTCCAAAGCCCAACATTCCCAGGCTTCCAACACTCTTTCTCTCTCTTTCTCCTTCAAAAAGTCAATTTTCTTACTTGGTTACTATGTTTGAAAGCTTTGTTATCATTTGGATCTGTTATATTAAAGTAAAATTTACATAGATCTGCTATTTCAAAGCTCATAGTCTAGATCTCATTTCTGAAAAGTATCATTAAGCATTCTAGATCTAGCATAAGGAAATCGTCCGTTTTGCATGGCAAGTTAAAGAAAATCAGTAGGTTGTGTTATTACATATATAGTAGCCAGGCTACCATATTCTATTTTTCAGACAGAGTACATTTCTCAGCCAGATCTCTTACATGTGAGATGCTGAGATGAGCAGTTTTGATGGATCATTATTATATTAGTGGACTATTG
The DNA here is from genome assembly GCA_001517045.1 of Pseudotsuga menziesii. Classification (NCBI taxonomy): domain Eukaryota; kingdom Viridiplantae; phylum Streptophyta; class Pinopsida; order Pinales; family Pinaceae; genus Pseudotsuga; species Pseudotsuga menziesii. Next base: position 59,764 of record LPNX010217721.1, on the reverse strand, counting down.
TACTTTCCCATGTCAGGACTGAGTCTCAGGACACTCAGATTTGAGGACCGATGTAGCCATTTATGTCATTTCAGAGCAATAATTGATGCCCATTTTTATATCATTTCTTTCTCATTAGACAGATGGTGTCTCAGATGGATTATATTGCATGATTATGACTCAGCATTTTATATTGTGTTATGGTTATTATTGCTCTTATACTGATTTTTTTGACATGTATTAACTTGTGGTATCATGATTTGGCGGTCATAATTATATGGACTTGGTTGTATCTTGTACTGTGTATTGATGTCCCTACTTAGACTTGGAAGTTCTTGATCTATACTCATTGGTTTTACCCTCCTTAGGGAGAATAGAGGTAGTCATTCCCACCATTGTTTTGGCTTACTAGTGTTGGCTCCATCATTCATTGTCTTCACCCATCCATTACCTTCTAGTTTAGTTTTCAACCCGACTGACTTCTTGACTTATGGCATGGAGGACCTTTTTCCCCGCTAGAACTTTTGTTGGACAAGTCTCTCTATTTATATTGTGTCTCGGCTCTGAGTTGGTGACAGAACTTGCCTTTGGTAAGTTGGATTGTATGCCTAAATCATTTTAGTCGGTTGTCCCGATGTTTGGCACTGTGCAGAACTCCCCCTAGTCACTTGAGATGTTGTTGGCTAAAACTGGAAGCTCATGTACTACCTGTATTGAAAGTATTGAATATGCGCCCATGGAAAATGAAAATTATAAAACTGTGTTACTTAACATATGTAAAAAGGGCAAGAGCAATGAAATGCTAAAATACTCCTTAAAGAGTATAAGAAAAGGTCTAAAAAAAGCAATGGTTAAAAATATGCTATCTCCAAAAATTGCTGACCTTATTAAAATAAATATGCCCCGGATGAAAGCTACGATTAGCTGTGCTTTTAAGCACTGGTGAAGTCCCAAAAGGGTCATATAGGCCAAAAAGGCCATGGAATAAAATGATGATCCTAATGAACTTGGATCAAGCTTGATGTAGACATGATGCCTAAGTTGAATAAGCACTCTCTGAACAACAAACCCATTTGTGAGGCACTGCCATTCCTTGTGTTGTTGTTTGTCCGACATTGGTTATAGTGAGTATTCATTTTCCTTATCCAAAGTGTCATGATGTTGAGTAGGAAGTCATCCTTTGCCTTAGCCTTGTCATTTTCACCCTTCACCCTTCACTAGCAAAATGACTACAACTATGAAGTGAGTATAGTCTTGAAAGTCTAAGCCTGAGTAATAATAAATAAAGCCTTATATATGTATTGGTTGATGTACCGCCAGTGAAATGAATGCTACTTGTTGTGATTGTTACTTGAATGAGTTGTAGAGCATGTCTTAACCTTTTAACACTTGCAGTGGATGGATATAGTCTCAGTTATTATTGGTGTTTGATTATTCACAGATGGTTATATTGTTTATTGGATATGATTGATGATCAGATAGAGACCTATGAGGGGTATGAGTATACACCTTAGATGGATTTGGACTCTCTGAGTCTAATGAGACAGTTTATTTCCAGTTCCAGGCACTTATAGATGTGATTAGGCTCACTCTGCCTTTTTGATGCAGTTTTTCTTCACAGATTGATTTTGGGCAGGGAGATGTTTCAGTTGGATCTCCTAGGGCGTTGTATGGGGCATAGGGGGGTGTAGCCACTTGTTTGTACCATAGTACCCCCATCCCAGAGAGCCTGGTGGGTTCAGTTTGACAACGCAGGCACCCTAGGAGGCTATTTTGGCAGGATCATGTTTCCCGAGGCAGATTAAAAAATGATTAAATGGCTATTGAAGAAATCGATTTGGGCTACTGAGGCAAGGAAATGACATGGGATGAGTCATGATGATAAGAGTGATGACCTCCACACCTTCTCCAGCAGTTGCAGCTCCTGATTGGGCCCACATTTAGTTTTGGGCATTTTTTTATTATTTTCTGGAGCTCTTTTGGGAGGCTCACGATTTCCTTAAGGAGGCACAAAAGTCAAAGAATTAAATTATTATATTATTTTATTGTGCCATGGGGACACCGAGAGGGAGTTAGTCAAACACTCTTTGGACCCACCATGTGCTTTCATTTGTTTCTTGTTGAGTGGGTTACCTTCTTATGGGTGGGTTAGTCCACTTTGATAAATTATGGTTATATTGATCCATGTATTGTATGTTGAGCTCATCTCAACCATTGATTAAAACATTTCATCTTTTAATCTTAGCCACTCGTTTTGAAAGTGGTTAGGATTCAGTTATGATTGAGGTTCTCTCATTTCTATTTGAAAGAGAGAGCTTCTCATTTGTAAGGGGGGTCTTTGGCTCTTGGATCTGAATAATAGAAAGACTTTTTTGTGGAAATTTTTCGAGATCTGCTTTGCATCTGATGTTCTCAAATGGTGATTGGAAAATCTTCAGCTTACTAGCATTGTGGAAATTCTCGTGAGATCTATATTTTTTTGCTATTATTTTTTGTTTATAAGAGGGCGTTTTGGCTAGAGCGTTTTTGTAGGGGGGCCTCAACTCGCTCGGTTCTCTTCATCTTGGATCAGGGGGTTTTCATTTGTTTCATTGTGATCTATGATTACTTCATTTTACTTTCTTGTAGCATTTAGTTTCTTTATCTTGTATTAGCAAATCTGATATGGTTGACGTTTGCTCATGCAGGGTAGGGGGCGCATTGGTGGCTTGGAGCTTGCATACGCCATAGAAATCACGAGGATCTTCCAGAATTGATCGAGATAGTAAATATCATCACTGTTAAAGACTTCTACAAGCTTTTCCAGGTAAGATCCAACAGGTAAGTCTCTTCTTTTCAGATCTTATTCCATTGTACCTTGATTTTGTTCAAACTTTTTTCTGAAAACTCCTAAAACACTAAAAAATTTTAAAATCAATAAATTTGGGAATAGTCCAATCTACGGTTCGTCTGATCAGTCAAGCTGCATCAAAAGCACTTGAGTGACTAGATAAATTAGTCCTCACCTCCCAAATTGACAAACCATCAGACGAAAATCCAACACCTCGAACGAATTGTAAGCGGTGGAAAAATACCCAAAGGAGTGGGAACAACTAGAAAGTGACCTCGAGGCGCCGATCTCTGTCACACCTTGACGGGTGCGTTATGAACAATAGTCTCCGAGACTCCGTTCTAGCCCACAAACACCTTACGGGTAGGCGTGAAAGTTTATTTTTGGACATACTCTAAGTACCCCTCGGGTATATCTGGAGTCCCCTTTTCGCCTAATTTAATTCATTCACATTCCACACTAATTTAAAATCTACCAAGAGACATTTGCAAAACATTCATTCAGGCGCATGCAAGCACATTATTTTCTCTGTTGACTCCATTTAAGGCACTGGTGATTTATTTGATCATTTCTTTCAATTATATATCTAAATTGAGTGTCATTACTGTGCTTATATGCTTTAAATCTTGCATCTTGTTATCTTTTGCTTTCATTGGTTAACTTCAAAACTCCTAAACGACTTAATCATTATAACACCATCACACTAAGTAATTAGCCTTAGTAATTCAATAGGGTCTACCCCCCTTGGCTTCATCAGGAGTTAGCCTGAACGAAGGAGTCAAGAACAAGGTGACAGCCTTGACTCAAGACTTGCCCCCAAGGACACATCGAGTGGCTTGAAGATTTTTGCCACGTAACCCAGGTGTGTGAAAGGCGGCAACACCTACTGGATTATGCCGCATTCGGTCCGAACGACGGAATATTTGCGCCCCAGAGTCCCAAATGGAGGAGGAAAAAATGCATGAGTCCAAAAGATGATTAGAAGTGTCCTCTGCCTATTCGCAGAGGTAGCAACGGTATGGCCCGACCATCCCCCTTTTTTTAAGTTTTCCCCTGCCAAGATTTTTCTCTTCCGCACCAGCCAACAAAAAATCGTTATCTTGGCCATATCTTTTTGTCCCACAATTTTCCCCATGTTTGGTTTTCATGGTCAATCGCAGTCTCTATCAAGATTTCGTAGGCTTCCTTTAGGGTAAAGGATCCTTTTTGAGAGTATCCCCAAAGGTGTTTATCATTGCCATCCTTCCACCTTATGCTTCTATTGGCTAAGGCTTCCTCCATGCGGTCAACTTCCTCCTCTGGGATGAGCTGATCTAACCAGTTTCTTAGATCCCATGATTGGTGAGAATTGTTGACTCCTTGGTCCCCCCATATGTCTTTAACCCTAGAGATTCCTTGGACCCTACATTCCTCCTGGATATTCTGGAACTCCCTCTCTTGTCCCAGCAGAGGAAGCTGCTGTCACGAATCCTCCCAAATCCTCGCCATTTGGCCATTCCTCACCTCCCAAAAATTGTGATCATGAGCCAGACTTCGCCCCTGCCTGGCTGTTCGCCATATATGAGACCCTGGTTTGTCTTCAAAAAACCCGATGAGGTCTTGTCGACCCCAACCTTCCGCATATTTGGAATGCCATGATTTGGCCCAGGGTTCCTGAGAGAGGAAAACCCAATGCCACCAGAGTTTCACCCCACCAACCACGCTTGCTTGATATGGGTCTCTAAAACCAAGCCCTCCCTTAAATTTGGGAGAACAGACCATTTCTCATTTGACCAAAACCCACTTTCGGGGTTCCTCGGGGCCGCTCCAAAGAAATCTCCTTTGCATATTCCAAAGATCTTTCAGGATGTCCTTAGGGGCCATCATGGTTGAGAACAGGTATGTCGGCATTGCTTGAAGAACAGATTTTACTAGAACCATGCGACTTGGCAAATTTAGAGGTCTCAGGGTCCAGTTCGCCAACCGCCTTTTCATACCGTCAATAAGATCTGTCCAGGAACCCTTTTTGGCTATTGAGTTGATTAGAGGGGTTCCTAGATATTTGGACGGAAGGGAGCTCTCCTTAAACCCAAGGATTCGACAAATGTTACGTCTAGCGATCCTGGGTGTATTGAAGAAGAAAACTTGAGATTTTTGTTCATTTACCTCTAAACCTTAAGCTCTGCCAAAAACTTCCATGCACTGTTTAAGACTTCTAGCTTCCTAAACAAAGGGGTGACCCATTAACATAGTATCATCAACAAATTGCTCATGTGTTTGTTTCCCCGCTCCTGGGGTCAAACTCAGCTCGCAGATGTCGTTGCTATCTCTTAAGGAAGCGATTGATCAAACCAGAACATTGACCATAAGAATAAAAAGAAACAGGGATAGGGGGTTCCCCTGTTTCAGGCCTCTGGAGGGTTTTATAATTCCCGAGGGCACCCCATTCAAGATAATAGAGAAAAAAGTTGAGGAAACTAAATTCATAACCCAGTTAATCCATTCCGCACTGAAACCAAAGGCTGTAAGCGTTTTCCTAATAAATTGCTAGTTAAGTTTATAATCTTTAGCAATGTCTAAATTGACCATCATACCTGGGAGTTTTCTGATTTTTAAGGAGTGCAACATTTCATGGACCAGAATAATCCCATCCGAGTGTCTACCTTCCACAAACCCCAACTATTTAAAGGATATAAGACCTGACAGAATAGGTTTTAGGTGGTTTGCTATGACGTTTGTGATAATTTTATAGATGACATTGTTACCACCTAAGTTGTAGTTAGTGGTTTTTTATCAAGTGAGCCTGGTGAACTGAACAATGATAACTTGTTCGGACTTTAGAAGACCTTCAGTCTTACTTCTAGGAAGCTTTGTTGTACTATATCACATGTTCATACCCCATGGGGGAATTGTAATAAATGTTCTAGCATGATAGTGTCTGTAAAAGACTCGGTCTCTTAGACTTCATTTGTCAATCTGATCAGCCCAGGGTGTTTTATGCCTTGGTTATTATTGGTTGTTGAATAAACAATTGATAATTTATGAGTTTTTCACTCCATACCTCCAAAGTTGGGGTGGTCGGCTTGGCATTTAGGCCTATTGAGGTTATTCAAGTCCATGTGTCAATGTATAAACATGTTAGACATCATGGTAGAGTCATATGAACATGTCTAAGTCCCCCTAGGTTTTTTCATTTTTTAAATTTTTTCAGTGTTTTTTATTAAAATTTAATTTTTCCAAAACTTAGGCAATTTTTTAATAGTTTAATTGGAAAAATTGATTTTGTAATAAAAGTGGGCCAAATAATCAGTTTCACTCATGTAGGTGTTCATTTTCAAGCTAAGAGCACCATGTAAACCCATGGACCCACTATTTCCTAGTTTTGAGTGATTTTTCATCACTCAGGTCAGAAAGCCCCAAAAAATCAATTATTGATTATTTTAATTAATAAATTGATGAATAATGGAGCAAATCCAAAATCATAGATCGGTGGATTCTCAAATGATTTGATTGAAATCAGTCAGATCTGAACCAGATTGACTGGATCTTACAAATCCTTAACTGAAGGAGGTGATCTGGAAAGATCCAGAGTTGAACTTCAGCATCCTTTATGGGAAATTTCGCCCTCCCTCTCTCCTCCACACGTTTGGGCTCATTTGGATGAGTTTTGGTGGATGCTTCAGTCAACAAGTTGAGGTGTCAGTCAGATCAGCCCCCCGATTGACAGTTGCACTTAGTGAGACTCAGATCTGGCTCAGCTAGACACAGATCAGGCATTGATGGACTCTCCTTCAGCTACAGTGGTCTATCTCCTTGGGATTTGCGACCCTGGCCTGGATCTCTTGGTTTTTGTATAAATCAAAGCACAAGCAGCCTCTTCCAAGCTAGTTAGAACTGGGATTGAGGTGTTGTTGCTCTTGTACTGTATTGTTTATTATTCTGGAATAAAGAAGCTTTGGAGGCAAGATCTATGGTGTAATGCTCTTCATGTGTGGATGGTGATTGTCAAATGCTTATGAGGTATAATCTGTGTTATTTATCATTGCTTTTGCTGGTTAATTGTTGGCCTTGAAGGAGACAGCTCCCTCCTGTTAGGGTAAGAGTTTATTCTAGTTTGATTTATGCTCTTACTGCTGCTTGTTTCAGATCTATTGGAGTTGTATGTATTTTAAGTTTAATTGCATGCTTTCCAATTATCTCTTCCAGCAACACCTATGTTTTAACCATCTGTTTGTGCAAGGATTTCTAAGTTCCAGGTGATCTCGCTTGTAGAAGAGGTTGAGCTGGTTTGCATCTTCCTCATCTTCAAGATCTTCTGAAAGGCATAGTCCCTCGGTGTTCCACCAAAGCAGAATCCAAAGCCCAACATTCCCAGGCTTCAAACACTCTTTCTCTCTCTTCCTCCTTCAAAATCTTAATTTCTCTTCAAATTGGTTACTTTTAAAAAGTCTTATTGCTTAGATCTGTCTCATTAAGAAAATTACATATAGATCTAGTTAGTAAGATCCTTACTTACCCCACGACTTCCCGATTCACCCGAAAAGGGAAAGAGATGCGTGGTAGGACTAATTAGAGAACCAACATTGTGTATCTTTGTTTTTTTTTTCATCAACTTTTTCTTCAGCTTTAATAAAATTAACCCCTCTTTGATTCCCCGATTGAGATCCACTTGGATAGAAAGAGGTTCTTGGAGGGTTTTTTTTTAACAAGAACACCCATCTCAAAATTTACTAAAATGGACAAGACTTTGGTGTGTATGCTCTGCACTTGGCTGCGGTTCGTTCGATCAGTCAAGCTGTATCAAAAGCATTTGAGTGACTAGAATAATTAGGATTCACTCTCCCAAATTGACAAACCATCAGGTGAAAATCCAACACCTAGATCAAACCATTACGGTGGCAAAATACCCAAAGGAAGCAGGAACTTCTGAAAAGTGACCTCGGGGCGCTGATCTTTGTCACACCCTAATGGGTGCATTATGAACAATAGCCCTAGAAACTCAATTCAACCCACATATTCCTTGTGGGTAGCTGTGAAGGTTTAATATTGGACACACTCCAAGTACTCTCAGGTATATCTAGAGTCCACCCCTTCGCCTAATTTTAATCAACTCATATTTCACATTAACTTAAAATGTACCAAGAGGCAATTGCAAAACATTCACTCCAAGCACATGCAAGTACATTGATTTTATTTTGACTCCATTTTAAGGCACTGGTTATTTTCTTGCTATATATATATATATATATATATATATTGTGTCTCAGCATTGTGCTTTCGTGTGCTCATTTTGTATCTTGTCATCTATGGTTGTTTATGGGTAAATTTCAAACTCCTAAGTAATTCGTTCAGTTTAACATCACCATACTAAGTAATTAGCCTTAGTAACTTAATAGGGTCTACCCCCCTTGGCTTCGTTAGGAGTTGAGCCTAAACGGAGGAGTCAAGAACAAGGTGACAGCCTTGACTCGAGACTTGCCTCCAAGGACACACTGAGTGGCTTGAAGATTTCTGCCACGTGACCCAGGTGTGTGAAAGGCGGCAACACCTTTTTGGTGCCATTGCCGGGGATAAATCTTTTTATTCTCGGGTATGACTTAGCTTAACTTTTTTCTAAACAATAAAAAGATAAAAAAATAATTTGATTGATCTTGTCTTTAAAAAACATAAAAATTAAAACTCAATCCATCTGGCGACTCCACTGTCTAACATCCCTCCAAGAATTTCTACCCGAAGAAACCGCCATCAATTATTCAATCCTCTGCCTGATCCCGAAAGGTTTATTAGGGAAAGATTGAATAGGCAGACTTCTCGTAGAAACTTTGAAGATTTAGGAGACCAATCCCTCTCAGATATCCATCACTTATTTGTAGAGAGTCATGTTCACCAGTCTCAAGAAATGACGGAATTATTCAAACCCCTTGACTTTTCTCAGATAGCAGGTGCTCCCCATGCCATTCCATAAGATGCTATCAAGAAGCTCCCCATATTTCAGGGCAATAATGCCATCACTGCCAAGCTCACCTTTGAAAGTTTGAAAAGAACCTAGTCAGTTATTGCAATGATGCTACCCATGACCGTGACAATGTCAAAATGAAGCTCTTTGCTTTATCCTTAGAAGATGATGCTGAAGAATGGTACTTCGACCTAGATGATGATTCATATAAAACTCTTAGTGAATTCCTAGAGGGTTTTAAGAAGAAATGGGGGGAAAAAAAAGAACCAAGACATCTGCTTGTTGCCCTTCATAACATAAAGAAGATGGAGAATGAAACCATGGATGAATTTAACACTAGGTTCAGGCGTGTGGTTGTGGACCTCCCTAAAGAAATCAAGCCAAAGGATGCCTCCATCCTCATATCTTACATCGAAGCTTTCACTGGTGATTTCAGGTACCAATTAAGGGACAAAGAGCCGGTCGATCTAAAAACTGCTCAGGATTTGGCCGAGAAAATAGAAAAGAATATGCAGTCTTTAGGAAAATCCAACATTCCAGGTTACACTAGGGGAAACACTTCATACAACAAAGAAAAGGGAAAAGCCGTTGAATCAGAAGAAAAGGGAGCCTCTAAAGATCCCATGGAAAAGGTAACATACATGATAAAAGACTTGGTTACTAGTCAAAACCAACTAATGGCCAATCATTCTGCACACTTGAATCACATGCATAATAGATTGATCACAAAGGAAAGGAATAATGGACCTAGGAACTTTCAGCCCAAGCAGAATCAAATGTATCAAAATAATTTTCCTCAGCAGGAGCCTAGGATTCCAAACCAGTTAGACTCAGCTAACATGGTAGAAGAAGTAATTCCATGGTGTAGACCCTGTGAACAATTCCACCAAGAAAGCACTTGTTATGTTGCAAATCAAGTCATGGAACATGGACTTCCCGAGTTCAGTAGTCAAGAAACAACTTTAAGCGAGCCTGATCATGTATACATGGTAGGTCAGGCCTACCCTTTGTCACCAGCTAAACAGTACAAGCCTAAGGATGAAACCATTCCAGAATCTTATAGCAAAACTTATGATGAAAACTGTAATGTACATGATGGGACTCCTACGTGTTCTCCATATAATGATGATAGTCTAGAAGGTTTACTGGCTTGTGACCTTTTCTTTTAAGAAGATGAGTATGAAAATAAGGACAAGTATAACTTGGAGCATGATACAAGTGACGAAGACTCCCTTATCTCTGACAAAGATGTTGATGAGGAGTCCTAGACATTCATGGAAAATCTAGTCTGTGACATGAATAAAGAGGAAAATAATGAACCAGAAACTTTTGATGGTTTTGTTGATTTTTATATCTATGGCATATCTAAAGGAGAGAGCATGGACCATGTGGCCTTGGGAAACTTTGATATGGAAAAGGAGCATGTAGCCTATCCATATGATCAGTCTGAGCCATATATCAGTATGAATAATGAAGACATGGAGAAGCAATGTTATGAAAAGACAGATATTATGCAGTTAGTAGAATATCTGTCTCAACTATCATCTTCACATATAGAGTTTCCTCATGATTTGGAGCCGCTTGGGGCTCATACAATGAATTATCATCCGGTAAGCCTTGATGATCAGTATTATGGTGTAGTCAATCTACCTCATCATTCCGATTTGTACATCAACCTTGTCCAGTCATGGATAGAAGCAGCCTGCACAAGCACTTACCAGTTTGGGAGGAAGTTTGACGACATTATTCATGCCTATGATTTCCCATCCATCCCGCCCCTTCCAGATCATCACACAAGTTTGCATTTTCTGAATAATGTATCCTTACTTTGGCCAGTAACCAAAGACAAAGAATTTTTTTTATGTTAATAAAATGCTTAGGTGGTTACATTGGATTTTTTATCACACTTAACCCTTTTTATATCATGCTTAGAGTAAGAAAATAAGCTCCTTGAAAAAGAGCATTTACTTTCCACATTTTTGTTTTAGCTATAATAAAACATTTTTTTTCATTAGTTAGTTACATTTATTTTGTTTAAATAAATTATCTTAATGGTTCATTTGGTTTTTATGTAAAGCTTGTGCTACTGAGGTTTTCTTGTCAAGTTGAGATGTTTTTACAGGGTGTATAAACCAGTGTTACTAGTGTTCTCGTATCCTCTCCTTGCCCTATGACTAGATCGAGCACACGTCCCGCAGTTGCAGCCAAAATGTTACCACCTAAGTTGTACTTAGTGGTTTTTTATCAAGTGAGCCTGGTGAACCGGACAAGGATAACTTGTTCGGACTTCAGAAGACCTTCAGTCTTACTTCTAGGAAGCTTTGTTGTACTATATCACATGTTCATACCCCATGGGGGAATTGTCATAAATGTTCTAGCATGATAGTGTCTATAAAAGACTCGGTCTCTTAGACCTCATTTGTCAATCCGATTAGCCTAGGGTGTTTTTTCCCCTGGTTATTATTGGTTATTGAATAAACAACTGATAATTTCTGAGTTTTTCACTCCATACCTCCAAAGTTGGGGTGGTCGGCTTGGCATTTAGGCCTATTGAAGTTATTCGAGTCTATGTGTCAATGTATAAACATGTTAGACATCATGGTCGAGTCATATGAACATGTCTAAGTCCCCCTAGGTTTTTTCATTTTTTAAATTTTTTCAGTGTTTTTTATTAAAATTTAATTTTTCCAAAACTTAGGCAATTTTTTAATAGTTTAATTGGAAAAATTGATTTTGTAATAAAAGTGGGCCAAATAATCAGTTTCACTCATGTAGGTGCTCATTTTCAAGCTAAGAGCATCATGTAAACCCATGGACCCACTATTTCCTAGTTTTGAGTGATTTTTCATCACTCAGGTCAGAAAGCCCCAAAAAATCAATTATTGATTATTTTAATTAATAAATTGATGAATAATGGAGCAAATCCAAAATCATAGATCAGTGGATTCTCAACCGATTTGATTGAAATTAGTCAGATCTGAACCAGATTGACTGGATCTGACAAATCCTTAACTGAAGGAGGTGATCTGGAAAGATCCAGAGTTGAACTTCAACATCCTTTATGGGGAATTTCACCCTCCCTCTCTCCTCCACGTGTTTGGGCTCATCTGGATGAGTTTTGGAGGATGCTTCAGTCAACAGGTTGAGGTGTCAGTCAGATCGGCCCCCCGATTGACACTCAGATCTGGCTAAGCTAGACACAGATCAGGCATTGATAGACTCTCCTTCAGCTACAGTGGCCTATCTCCTTGGGATTTGCGCCCCCTAGGCTGGATCTCCTGGTTTTTGTATAAATCAAAGCACAAGCAGCCTCTTCAAAGCTAGTTAGAATTGGGATTGAGGTGTTGTTGCTCTTGTACTGTATTGTTTATTATTCTGGAATAAAGAAGCTTTGGAGGTGTTACCACCTAAGTTGTACTTAGTGGTTTTTTATCAAGCGAGCCTGGTGAACCGAACAAGGATAACTTGTTCGGACTTCAGAGAACCTTCAGTCTTGCTTCTGGGGAGCTTTGTTGTACTATATCACATGTTCATATCCCATGGGGGAATTGTAATAAATGTTCTAGCATGATAGTGTCTGTAAAAGACTTGGTCTCTTAGACTTTATTTGTCAATCCGATCAACCCAGGGTGTTTTTTCGCTTGGTTATTATTGGTTGTTGAATAAACGACTGATAATTTTTGAGTTTTTCACTCCATACCTCCAAAGTTGGGGTGGTCGGCTTGGCATTTAGGCCTATTGAGGTTATTAGAGTCTATGTGTCAATGTATAAACACGCTAGGCATCATGGTCGAGTCATATGAACATGTCTAAATCCCCCTAGGTTTTTTCAATTTTTCAGTGTTTTTTATTAAAATTTAATTTTTCCAAAACTTAGGCTATTTTTTAATAGTTTAATTGGAAAAATTGATTTTGTAATAAAAGTGGGCCAAATAATCAGTTTTAGTCATGTAGATGCTCATTTTCAAGCTAAGAGCACCATGTAAACCCATGGACCCACTATTTCCTAGTTTTGAGTGATTTTCCATCACTTAGGTCAAAAAGTCCCAAAAAATCATTTATTGATTATTTTAATTAATAAATTGGTGAATAATGGAGCAAATCCAAAATCATAGATCAGTGGATTCTCCGTCGATTTGATTGAAATCAGTCAGATTTGAACCAGATTGACTGGATCTGACAAATCCTTGACTGAAGGAGGTGATCAAATCAGATCCAAAGTTGATCTTCAGCGGTCTTTATGGGGAATTGCACCCTCTCTCTCTCCTCCACACATGTGGGCTCTCTTGGGAGCTCTGTGGACTGATGTGTCGATTTATGGGTTGATGTGTCAGCTCAATCAAGCCCCTGATTGACAAGTAGTCTCAGTTCAGCTTCAGATCTGCATTGATTGACTCTCCATCAGCTGATTTGACCTGTCTCCTTGGGATTTGCGCTCCCCCTGGTTTGTATCTCCTGGTTTTTGTATAAATCAAAGCACAAGCAGCCTCTTCCAAACTAGTTAGAACTGATATTGAGGTGTTGTTGCTCTTGTATTGTATTGTTTATTATTCTGGAATAAAGAAGCTTTGGAGGCAAGATCTATGGTGTAATGCTCTTCATGTGTGGATGGTGATTGTCAAATGTTTATGAGGTATAATTTATGTTATTTATCATTGCTTTTGCTGGTTAATTGTTGGCCTTGAAGGAGACAGCTCCCTCTTGTTAGGGTAAGAGTTTATTCTAGTTTGATTTATGCTCTTACTGCTGCTTGTTTCAGATCTATTGGAGTTGTATGTATTTTAAGTTTAATTGCATGCTTTCCAATTATCTCTTCCAGCAGCACCTATGTTTTAACCATCTGTTTGTGTAAGGATTTCTAAGTTGCAGGTGATCTCGCTTGTAGAAGAGGTTGAGCTGGTTTGCATCTTCCTCATCTTCAAGATCTTCTGAATGACATAGTGCCTCAGTGTTCCACCAAACAGAATCCAAAGCCCAACATTCCCAGGCTTCAAACACTCTTTCTCTCTCTTCCTCCTTCAAAATCTTAATTTCTCTTCAAATTGGTTACTTTTAAAGAGTCTTATTGCTTAGATCTGTCTCATTAAGAAAATTACATATAGATCTAGTTAGTAAGAACCTTTCTTAAGTTTAGATCTCAGTTCCCTTTTGCATATAAAGTTATATTTTAAGAGATCTTGCTGAAATTATCATCTTTTTGCAAGCATTTTAATGAAAATTTGTAGCTTGCTTTTAAGGTAGTTTCCTTTGCTGTACTTTAAAGTTTCATATTCTGCAATAAAAGTGCACATCTCATTGGCTGCCCAAACAGCAATCCAAGATCCCAAGGAAAGCTTGCTTTCCTTAGTTCCTTTTTGCAAAACTAGATTACCCCAACTTAACAAAATTTTACTTAGTTTTTTTTCGGTAACTAGTGTAGTGACCCAAAACACTTCCAAAGTGTGTTTGGGCACATTTAATTTTGATTGCTTGCTATTTTTTAGCAGGTCTAACAAAAAAAAGAAGGAGACTCTGCCCAATTTCCGACTCTTCGATGAACCGGAGCTTCCTGGAAGCTTCCCCCACCACTGTGTTTTAATTCTAGCTTGTTACAAGTTTGTTGTAAGCATTTGGATCCCAGATAACACGGACCAAAGTTCACCAATTTTAATTTTCTGATATTGTAAATCGCTGCTAATAAAAAGAAAAGGTCCTTTCGAATAGGCTCTTTCGAGCCTATTCACCACCCCCACTGGGGGAATTTGTGTCTGTGTTTCTGCTTTGCTTTTCTTTCCTTTTTTTTTGCAAACTAGCGTAGTTCTAATCCGCAGGGTAGTATACTTTGATCTATTATCAATTTCATATTCCATATTTGAGATTTCAAAGTAATCTTAATACTTACCCCACGACTTCCCAATTAACCCGAAAGGGAAAAGAGATGCGTGGTAGGACTAATTAGAAAACCGGAATTGTGTATCTGTGTTTTCCTTTTCATCATTTGTTTCATCAGCTATATAAAATTAACCCCTCCTTGATTCCCCGATTGAGATCCACTTGGATCGAAAGAGGTTCCTGGAAGGTTTTCTTTTTAACAAGAACACCCATCTCAAAATTTACTAAAATTGACAAGACTCTGGTGTGTATGCTCTGCACTTGGCTGCGGTTCGTCCGATCAGTCAAACTGTATCAAAAGCACTTGAGTGACTAGAATAATTAGGATTCACTCTCCCAAATTGACAAACCATCAGGTGAAAATCCAACACCTAGATCAAACCATTACGGTGACAAAATACCCAAAGGAAGCGGGAACTCCTGAAAAGTGACCTCGGGGCGCCGATCTCTATCACACCCTAACTGGTGCGTTATGAATAATAGCCCCAAAGACTCCATTCAGCCCACATATTCCTTGCGGGTAGCCTTGACGGTTTAGTTTTGGACATACTCCAAGTACTCTCAGGTATATCTGGAGTCCCCATCCCTTTGCCTAATTTTAATCAACTCATATTTCACATTAACTTAAAATGTACCAAGAGGCAATCGCAAAACATTCACTCCAAGCACATGCAAGTCCATTGATTATCTTTTGACTCCATTTTAAGGCACTGGTTATTTTCTTGCTATATATATATATTGTGTCTCAGCATTGTGCTTTCGTGCACTCATTTTGTATCTTGTCATCTATGGTTTTTTAGAGTTAAATTTCAAACTCCTAAGTAATTCATTCAGTTTAACATCACCATACTAAGTAATTAGCCTTAGTAACTTAATAGGGTCTACCCCCCTTGGCTTCGTTAGGAGTTGAGCCTAAACGGAGGAGTCAAGAACAAGGTGATAGCCTTGACTCGAGACTTGCCCCCAAGGGCACACCGAGTGGCTTGAAGATTTATGCCACGTGACCCAAGTGTGTGAAAGGCGGCAATAAGAGGCAAGATCTATGGTGTAATTCTCTTCATGTGTGGATGGTGATTGTCAAATGCTTATGAAGTATAATATGTGTTATTTATCATTCCTTGGGAGCTCTCTCCTTCAAGGCTTGAAAATTTCTGCCAAGTGACCCAAGTGTGTGAAAGGCGGCAATAAGAGGCAAGATCTATGGTGTAATTCTCTTCATGTGTGGATGGTGATTGTCAAATGCTTATGAAGTATAATCTGTGTTATTTATCATTGCTTTTGCTGGTTAATTGTTGGCCTTGAAGGAGAGAGCTCCCTCCTGTTAGTGTAAGAGTTTATTCTAGTTTGATTTATGCTCTTACTGCTACTTGTTTCATATCTATTGGAGTTGTATGTCTTTTAAGTTTAATTGCATGCTTTCCAATTATCTCTTCCAGCAACACCTATGTTTTAACCATCTGTTTGTGCAGGGATTTCTAAGTTGCAGGTGATCTCGCTTGTAGAAGAGGTTGAGCTGGTTTGCATCTTCCTCATCTTCAAGATCTTCTGAATGACATAGTCCCTCGGTGTTCCACCAAAGCAGAATCCAAAGCCCAACATTCCCAGGCTTCAAACACTCTTTCTCTCTCTTCCTCCTTCAAAATCTTAATTTTTCTTCAAATTGGTTACTTTGAAAGAGTCTTATTGCTTAGATCTGTCTCATTAAGAAAATTACATATAGATCTAGTTAGTAAGATCCTTTCTTAATTTTAGATCTCAGTTTCGTTCTGCATTTAAAGTTATATTTTAAGAGGTCTAGCTGAAATTATCCTCTTTTTTGCAAGCATTTTAAAGAAACTTTGTAGCTTGCTTTTAAGGTAGTTTCCTTTGCTATACTTTAAAGTTTCATATTCTGCAATAAAAGTGCACATCTCATTGGCTGCCCAAACAGCAAGCCAAGATCCCAAGGAAAGCTTGTTTTCCTTGGTTCCTTTTTGCAAAACTAGATTACCCCAACTTAACAAATTTTTACTTAGTTTTTTTTCGATAACTAGTGTGGTGACCCAAAACACTTTTAAAGTGTGTTTGGGCACATTTTATTTTAATTGCTCGTTGTTTTTTTAGCAAGTCTAACAAAAAGAGAAGGAGACTCTGCCCAATTTCCGACTCTTCGAAGAACCAGAGCTTCCCAGAAGCTTCCCCCACCACTGTGTTTTAATTCTAGCTTGTTACAAGCTTGTTGTAAGCCTTTGGATCCCAGATAACAAGGACCAAAGCGCATCAATTTCAATTTGCTGATATTGTAAATCGCTGCTAATAAAAAGAAAAGGTCTTTTCGAATAGGCTCTTTCAATCCTTTCGAGCCTATTCACTATCCTCCCTGGGGGGATTTGTGTCCGTGTCAATTTTTTACTTTTTGTTCATCTCTTTTCAATCTAGCGTAGTTCTAATCTACAGGGTAGTATACTTTGATTTATTATCAATTCCATATTCCATATCTGAGGTTTCAAAGTAATTTAATACTTACCCGATGACTTCCCGATTGACCTGAAAGGGGAAAGAGATGCGTGGTAGGACTAATTAGAGAACCGACATTGTGTGTCTTTGTTTTCTTTTTCATCAACTGTTTCTTCATCTTTAATAAAATTAACCCCTCCTTGATTCCCCGATTGAGATCCACTTGGATCGAAAGAGGTTTCTGGAGGGTTTTCTTTTTTAACAAGAACACCCATCTCAAAATTTATTAAAATTGACAAGACTCCAGTGTGTATGCTTTGCACTTGGCTGCGGTTCGTCCGATCAGTCAAGCTAAATCAAAAGCATTTGAGTGACTAGAATAATTAGGATTCACTCTCCCAAATTGACAAACCATCAGGTGAAAATCCAACACCTAGATCAAACCATTACGGTGGCAAAATACCCAAAGGAAGCGGGAACTCCTGAAAAGTGATCTCAGGGCGTCGATCTCTGTTACACCTACGGGTGCATTATGAACAATAGCCTTAGAGACTCCATTCAGCCCACATATTCCTTGCGGGTAGCCGTGACGGTTTAATTTTGGACATACTCCAAGTACTCTCGTGTATATCTGGAGTCCCCCCCCACTTCGCCTAATTTTAATCAACTCATATTTCACATTAACTTAAAACATACCAAGAGGCAATCGCAAAACATTCACTCCAAGCACATGCAAGTCCATTGATTATCTTTTGACTCCATTTTAAGGCACTGGTTATTTTCTTGCTATATATATATTGTGTCTCAGCATTGTGCTTTCATGCGCTCATTTTGTATCTTGTCATCTATGGTTGTTTATGGTTAAATTTCAAACTCCTAAGTAATTCATTCAGTTTAACATCACCATACTAAGTAATTAGCCCTAGTAACTTAATAGGGTCTACCCCCCTTGGCTTCGTTAGGAGTTGAGCCTAAACGGAGGAGTCAAGAACAAGGTGACAGCCTTGACTCAAGACTTGCCCCCAAGGACACACCGAGTGGCTTGAAGATTTCTGCCACGTGACCCAGGTGTGTGAAAGGCGGCAACAGACATTACATAAACTTATAGGTCTAACTTTGTCCAGTGTGTTCGCTCCCTCACACTTGGGAGTCAAAGTTAGAAAAGTTGCATTAAGCGCTGATAGGATACGACCAGAAATCTTGGAGTCTTCCACTATCCTCCAAACATCCATCTTGACCATCTATCAAAAGCGATGGAAGAAATTAACTGTAAAACCATCCGAACCTAGGGCAGTCCCTTCTTTCATTTGGAAAACTGCTTCCTCCACCTCATTAAGAGTTATGGCCTTCATCAGTAATTCATTTTGATTATTAAAAACCAGGGAAGGGATGAGTCTTGTGATAACTGCAATATCCTCCTAACGGTCCGGCCTAGGGTCCTTCAGAATATCCGAGAAATGGGTGTTTAAGGTAGCTTCAATTTGTTCCCTAGTGTCCACCCTTTCTCCCCTAATGTTCTTGAGCATCCAAATCTTGTTTTGAATTCTATTCTAGATGATCGAGTGATGAAAAAGCTTTGTGTGTTTTTTCCCCTTCTTTAATCCATCGGTTTCTAAATTTATGGCGTTGCAAAATTTCCTCCTATTTCTCTCTTTCTTCTAACTTAGAAACGAGATTTCATTCCTCCATTTTTAGATCCAGGGAGTACCATTCATTTGTCCTGATCACTTTGATTTCCTGTAAACGGATTTCCAATCTTATCATTCTTTCTTGTTAGAGAAAATATTGCCAAACTCCTCCTTAATCCACAGTTTGATTTTTTCCTTCAAACCCTTCATATTTTGCTGAAAATTGTACATACTGTGATCCTAGCCTTCCCTCATCTCCTCCTGCTAAGATTTAATCTTTTCTTCAAAATCTGGGTGCTCCAGCCAAAACCGTTCAAACCAGAACAGTTTCTTATATTGGGACCCTAGACCACTCCACATGAGCTCAATCGACCAGTGGTCAGAACCCATCCCCGGAAGCGTTGCACTGTGAATCTCACTTCCTAATTCAATTATAGATTCAGAGACTAAAAATTGATCTAATCTGGAGGCTATGTGTCTATCCCCTGATCTTTTATTGTTCCACGTGAACCAGCCCTCTCCCGGAATAATGTCGACAAGGCCTAGCTCCTCAATTGTTTCCCGAAATGATTCACATTCCTCCTCTATTCTGCGTCTACCTCCCTTTTTTTTCCTCCAGGGAGGTAATCAGGTTAAAGTCACCCCCAACTATCCAATGGACATTGGCCATACCTTCCTACGGATGTTTGAGAGAGCAAAGGAAATCCCTCTTGTCCCTTGCCCCTTGTGGTCCATAGACATTCGTCACCAACCCATAAATGGGGAAACCTACAACCTTGAAATCTGCTGAGAGAGAGTACCGGGTCCCTTGGAAGCCACTCAGACTTACCCGGGTAGGGTCCCAAAGAATACCCAATCCTCCAGAGAAACCTCTGGCATCTATCCCCATCCCTTCACATCTCGTCCAAATTCTCCTCCTTAGGTCCTGGATTTGATCAGCTTGACATTTTGTTTCTTGCAAAAAGACAATGGCCGGATTTTTCTTCTTGATCTTTTTATTCAAGATTTTGATTTTTCTCGGGCTATTTAAGCCTCTTATATTCCAGAATAGGATCTTCATTGGACAAACTTACAAAACCCAAATCCGATTTAATTGTCGGATATTGACCCGACTTGACCAGTCTCTTGCCCACTTTTGCAACCCTTTGTTTATTTGTTTTTCTTCCTATCTTCTTTGTCTGCTCCTCGAATTTCTTCTTCATATCTTTATGAGATCCAGAACTGATCCCAAGCTAATTGGATGATCGAGCCTTCAGAATAGCTTCTTTGAGGAGGATGACTTGTTCCTGCAGGACGTACCCTTTCCCTTTATCCACACAGGATTTTTTAATACCTTCCAAATCTAGATCACCTATATCCATGTCTTCCGCCTCCTCCCCCAATTCCTGACCCAGTCCCTCACCCCCTTTGCCATTGCCACGATCAATATCCATCATTAGATACAGTTCGGGTGACTCGACAACGGGCATAGAAACCGAGTTGTCCTTCCTTTGTTTGTCCGAGATATCATCATCATAGTTTTCTAGGATCTCAAAAGCATTTGAGACTGCGATTTTCTTATGCACCTCTTGATTTTTCAATTTTTGACTTCCTCTCTTTCGTGACGGGACTTTTGTAAACCCCTAATTCGATTGATCTCCTTCCTTCTTTGGCTTTGCCTTGGGGTTATTCATTGGGAAATCCCTGAATACATGGCCATATTCATGGCATTGGCAACAGCGGAAAGGGATCTATTCATAATCTAGGGTTTGCAACCAGTCCTCATCTTCCCATGTCATCCTGATAGCTTCCGGTAGTTCCTTGGATAGATCCATGTATACACAGATCCGAGCATAAGCAGTATATCGTTGGATCTTTGTTTGATCAGAGATCTTGATAAATTTCCCCAAACAGTTTCCTAGATCCTCTAGAATTTTTGGATCCAAGTATTCACTGGGGAGAGAGTACAGTCTGATCCATACTGGAGCGACTCTCATATCCTCCTGTTCTGTGCAGAATTTCTCTTTCCAGGGGCGTAGGAATAAGCCTGCAAAATAGTAAAAATAAGGACCCCCGTCCAAAACTCGGTTCATGTCTTCCAAGCTGATAAACGAGATAGTGAAGAACCCTTTGGAACCCCAGTGGAGAGCAAAGTGACCCTTTGGTTTCCAGGTCGAATTGATCCACCAAATTAAGTCTTTTTCCAAGGGTTGCATTCCAACAAACTTTCTAATTAGGGCATGATCTGACAAATATTGGATCCAATCTCTAATCTTCGAAGATCTTACTGTCATGGAAGGAATTAGGTCCGCTTTCAGCATGCATTGCCCTGGATTCCTAACCTTCGGTCCCTTACCTTGGTTCTTGCCTTCAAATAGGTTTATTGGCATCTCACCAATCTTCCAACCCATTGCTTCTGGGGGTTGGGAGGCCTAACTGCCCCCTCTTTGTCCTCCACCATCCTCCGTCAAAACCCTCTACCTCCTATAGAAAAACTCCGTCCAGCCTTCCTCCTCAATCGCCTCACGACTGCCTCCTGGATCGCATTTTATGAATATTCACGGAAGTATTGTTAATTTCTATGCCACCGACAAGTTGTGGAGGAGCACTGCCCTTCATCGATCCCAACTTGTACAGTCCAGTCAAATAAAAATATTCTCGTGGAGTCTATCCCGAAATGACGTGCCCTTCCCAAATTTGATATCCCACAAGTCGTGTTCATGGGTTAGGTGTTAAACTATACCCATGAACATTATGGAGTTATCTATACCTGCGAAAATTTGTTGCAAATAAAGGACAAAAAAACACCTTTTTCATGTTGTCACCCCAAAAAAAAAAACTTTATTAATCGTTGTTCACAAAGGAAACAACCCGGCTCAAGATTAAACGTGATTTATTCACCCATGATCTAACTCGGATCATTTGGCAAAGATTGAATCGGGATTTGCGATTAATCACAAGCGACCCCCAATTCCTGTTTCATTGCTTGAAGGAATAAGTATAGATGTTTGATCAGAGGATAGAACAGCTGGAAAAATTCCATGAGAGACTACTCCCATAGCTAAAGAAACATTTTGTTAAAACTCCCTCACCGTTGTCATGGAAGTTTGGGATAAACACAGAGTTCAACTTATGCAATTGGTAGAGCAGGTCATTCAAATGGACAGTTGGCAGGAGGAGAGGTTCACTAAGATGATGACTCAGCTGTACCAAGAGTTAAAAGAGAAGGAGAAGGCATTGGCAAAGCCACAAGTCGCTGTCCAAGAGCAGAGAGAAGAAAGGAATCCTTCCATTGCTAATGTAGAAGCTAGCACCATGATTGAGACAAGCATGGTAAATTCACCTCTTTAGACCTTTCTCAAGAGCACTTGGTTGATTTTGAAAAACACACTAGAGACATTGCTTCCAAGCTCTTAAGAGAGATGGGCTATGACAATCAAGGGCTAGGAAAGAGAAGTCAAGGCCTCTTAAGCCCCATTGTAGCTGCACCTACAGTAAAGCATGAAGGCCTAAGTTTCGATGGACAAAGGAAAGGGAAATGACCACAAAGATCACATTTGTGAAGGCAAAAGACATGGCAGATTTGGCTTGCTCATGAGAAGAAAGAGCAATAGTGAATGAGGGTAGCAGCACACTACCACTCCATCCTTCTTGTGGTAGATTTTAGAAGGGCAGTGATGAGAAAAGTTCAAAGACTTACCTTTCACCAACACTTAGAAGAAGTAGCAAGCCAATCATCTAGAACAAGAAGAAGAACAAGAACAAGAGGTATGCATCAAGCAAGGTATCCCTTATATGTCACCGTAGTAGGAAGAAAGGCCATAGTGCTGCCAGCTGTTGGTATTTGGAGGCATGTTCATTTTATGGGAAGAAAGGGCGTGTTGAGGCATATTACTGGGAGAAGAAAGCCACTTGCCACAAGCCTGCATGTTTTCAGAGTAAAAATGGCAAGAAGATTTCCCCATGACAACAACAAAATCAAAGGCACATGGGAAAGAAGAACATGTCAAGCTGTCCATGCAGCACCAATAATTTTTTCCACCACTACAAGTTATGTAGACACTGAGAAGCAAAGTGTTAGAGGCTTCATCCAAAGATTCACCCTAGAAACTGCACAATCAAGAGAAGAGTGTGGAGAGTGAAGCCTAAAGGAGATAGAGAGCTCACTGCATCTCCATCCCAAGGAACAGAAATTGTCCAGAGTTATAGAAGCACTAGAGGTCAGCGTCATCAATGAGGAGAACAACAGGTTGCTGCCTACATTAAAGGCATCCCCGATTCAATTGTTTCCTTCCATATTGCAACAAAAGATTCCCTTATTGGAAATTTCTGCATGGAGGTCAATGGCCTTGGGGTCCTCGGAACTCCATTGCAGCCGATGAAGCAACCATTGCTCTATGTGCTTGGTTCCTTGGAGTGAACTTGTTGAATGCATTCCTGAGAGCTATGTGGGGCATTAGCCACAGTCCAGATTGGCCTCATAACTTATTTTCTCTCAATGTTGAATAAATCATGATGTATCATTGGCTACAACAGTTTCTCCAAGATGTCTAAATCCATCTCATGCGTTGTCCAAATCTTGAGGCATTCCCTCGTCCTCAATGGTCCTCAAGACCGTAGGGAATGATGTCACCTACAACCATACACTTGGAAGAATTGACAATTGTTTGGAGCAAAAGAAGGTGCAATTATTGCACACAAAGGTTGTCATCCAAATGATAGTGTTGTAAACTTATAGAGACATAGTGCGTTTAAGCATGTGCAAGCACTAGAGAATTGTTTCCATGTCGAAAGTAGTTGATCCTAACATAAGAGGGCAGCCCACACTTCCTCTTGTAAATTTTCTATGTGATGGCATAGCCTGTTGGGGTCTCACTAAACAAGCGATGGCTACCAAGATAGGCCATCTCCAAGTCTAAGAATGAAAGAGATTTGCATGTTGAAGATGGGGATGAATTCTGATTGAAGAGTTTAGATGTGAAGATTGCTCAAAGTAAAGAATCAATGAGCAGACTTCTGCACTATGGGAACAAGCGAGCAAAAAACTAGAGCCATAGCCATAGCCAAAGCTAGTAGCTAGAGCCATCAGCCAAAGTTAGAACTGTAGCAAAGAGCTACATTTGACAACCGTGTTCCAGAGAAGTATACGTAAGGCACACTGATCCAAATCGTGGTTTCCTTCTAAGTTTTTGGAGATCAAAAAGCCTGTCAATGGTGAAGTGTAATCTGAAATGGGTACGAAGATTCCGAACCAAATGAATGGGTTTTAAAGCTTAGTACACAAAAACAATTTGACGATGTATGAGTGTTGAAACAAAAAAGACAATGCAGGCAATACAAAATTAAATGAGAGAAAACATAGAAAAATAATTAAATGAAAAAATAAAAATAAAAATAAGAGAGAAGAGACATGGGAATAGGAAATGAAAGGTGAGGTCTTTGGAGCTTTATCTTCTTGTAATTGCACTTGCAAAGGGTTTTTGTTGGCCAAGAGGTGAGAATGTACAAAGGCTTAGTTGTCTAAATTGTTGAATGGTCATGGAGCCATGAGCTGCATTGTAACTTAAAATTGTTAAAATGAAGGTTGAAAAACATCTGAAGCTGCTTTTCCTATTTGGGTTTCCACGGTAAAATGTTGCATTCTGCTTCCCTAAAGAATTGTTATGATAAATTTCAGAATAGAGTCATGCCTGGCCCATCATATTGCTATTTCGAACAGGAAAATATCCTACACCGTTCATTTAATGGTGTCCACGAGATCAATGGTTGTAACAGTATGGCTGTTGAGCTGCATTCTATCCTCCTAATTTCATAAATAATTATCCAGTCCTGTTCTAAAAGGTCACTGAGCAACCAACAGGCCGTACGAATCCCTTTTATGGTCGTACGCATTCCTCTTATGACCTGTGTGCCGTCCAAAGGAGAATCGAACTCTCCAATCTGAGCAATGGGAGAATATCCTCCTACAACCATTCAATTGATGTGAAACTTCTCAGATGATAGTTCTATTGTTTAACTAGACCATAGTACAACCATTCAATTGATGTGAAACTTCTCAGATGATAGTTCTATTGTTTAATTAGACCATAGTAGGAAAAATTTCCTTCATCTATCTTAATCACTAGCCTCAATAGACAAAACACCACAACTGCGGTTACCTGAGTTGTATTCTTACTTAAGGGTAAAGGAGCCTTTGAAGCAAAGGCGTTGCAATTATTCTCAACTGCTGAGGCATTTTATTTTTATTTCCTGTGGGAAATGATATCTTGAATGCTAGAGTAATTAGTTAGAATTGTGGTTGGTCTGCCTTTGGATTGCAATTAAGCATTCCTTCCTTGGGTGACAATGAATGGAAAGAAGCTTTAGAATGTTCCTTCCGTTGGTAACAATTAAAGAGTAATAAAAATCTCATTGAAATCAACAGTTTTCTGTGTTTTTAAATAGAGTTTAGACAGGACACTTGATTGGGTACACCATACTCTAAATGCATGAGCAACGATTTGTAACTAATTGGTAAAATAATTAATTGAAAAACATTATAACCAGTGTGGGTGTCAAAAATATGGCAAGTGTACCAGTGTGCAAAATTTTCAGTAGTTAACCACTGGGCCAAAACAGCTACATCGTACAATTATGCAGACATGCCAATTCATAGAAGCTTTAAAGAGCCCAACCAATGTTCAAAATTGTCAAGGAAAAGTGCTAAATGGAAAAAAGTTCAATAAGAATTTCTGACACTAACATGGGTGAGAAAAGACATTCAAATTCTTTTAGGATGATGCAAATATACACAGATAGGACATGGCAGTTTTATTAAATTATTTTGATGATAAAGTCTACAGTTTTTCTTCTAAGACCTTTTGCTTTCGTGTTGAATTCCCTAAATCACTAATGTGCTTTTAAGAGTGGATAGACAAGAAGAGCAAGGTACATCCAATCAAGAAGAAATTGTATTTACTTACATGATGCAAATTGCTCTGCAACCCATACCAGTGTAATTTTATTGTATTTCCACCTTCATCTGTAGTGAAACCCACATGCAAAGGCTGCATTTTTTCATTCATCAGTATCAATGAATAAGTTTCCAATACAGGCAGTGACCTTTTGAAGTCAAAACAAAAAACAAAACTCCCTTGTACATTTTAATTTATCCTTTCTGAATTTTCATGCAGTGAGCACATGTATTTGAATTTTTCATATGGGAAATTAATAAATAAACAGTAGAGGACCTGATGGATATCTCCCATGAAATGAGAGAAAAACAGTAAGGCTTCTGTTAAATTATCTGCAAGTTATACAACTGTGCATTAGTCTCCATTGGTAAAATAAGACAGCATTTAAATATAATTTACAATGAAAGAAGTAAAATGAGGAACACAACACACATAGACAACTCATTCTAACAGGATGACTATCCAAAAAATCATACAATTTTCACCAGTGGCTCTGCTGCCATAATTTCCAAGCTGGGAGGTGTAATTTTTTATGGCACCATCAACACACATGCCTTCCTCTCCTTCGGCATTATGGCAGTCCCCTGTTTGCAAACAAACATAAAATAAAAAACGCTCTTATAAGGATGCTACTCAGATATTTATATGCTGCATACCCTTCAGTATCAGTGTCTCCTGAAGATACAAATAATTCTCTTGAGCAATTCAAGTTATACCCATCTTATGATGGTAAACTTTACACACTGTGACAAAAAGAAGACAAGATTCATGAGCAAGCAAAATGAGACTATTTGACAAAAGCAGAGACAAAATCCCAAATTAAAATAGCTAATCATGAGAATGAAGTGTGTTTCGGAGAATAAAACTTACTAGAATACGTATAGGTACACTTGTTATCTGGTGTGTCAATGAAATGTAATGGACTTGACCAGCGATATCTGAACCGCTCTTGATCAGCCCATGAACAAAGAGAAGAAAGATTGCCTTCTGCATAGTCAGGGAGGAGTTTGTTCACTGCCGCTGATGCTTCTTCACTAAGAAG
Source organism: Pseudotsuga menziesii (assembly GCA_001517045.1). Classification (NCBI taxonomy): domain Eukaryota; kingdom Viridiplantae; phylum Streptophyta; class Pinopsida; order Pinales; family Pinaceae; genus Pseudotsuga; species Pseudotsuga menziesii. Next base: position 33,111 of record LPNX010217721.1, on the reverse strand, counting down.
TGGCTGTACTTGTCAATAAAACAGTAATTCAAATTTCAAACTATTAACCAATTTATAAAACATATCAATTAATAAAACAACAAAATATATATATAGCAATTCCCCAAGTTCGCTGAGCCGTGGGCTCAATTGACAGTCCTGCCTCCACCGACTTTTATATAAGGGGATCCTCTAATGAAGGACTTTTTCAAGGCCTTAGCATCTTAGGAAACTTCTGAACAAATCGTGAAGATGGGCGATGGACAGTTCACCAAGCAATAGGAAGTGGAGGAGGTGTTCGTTAGCAATTATAGAGCAGATTTTCCAGTGTCCAGGCCTAACGGAGCAATGCAGGGGAGCCACTAGCCATATATAGTTGTCTTGACAGGGTCCTTAGTAGATTTTTTGAGGTGGAGGAAATAATGTCTCAGCCATCGTTTACCATGGACAAATTAGCAGTTACCCTGATAGAGATGGTCGAGGTTAAGTTGCTGGCATTGGTGGAGGATAAGTTGTTGGCATTGTATTGCTTTTCATAAAAATCTTATGAGGTCACACGAGATTTTCTTATAAGATCACATGAGATATTGTTGGATTGGACTTATTTCAGTTATAAAAAAACAAGCGTTACAAATGGTTAACAAGCATTTGTTGCCTAAAGATAATTGCCTAGAGCAGATGGATTTCATCAGAAGACAGTTCATTCAAAGTAGTGCCTAGTCCTCCACATCCTTTTACTTAAGAGTGACATTGAAACAGTTTACTAATGTATTGATTGGTCCTATATTCTGAGCATGTTTAAGGCTTCAGTTTTGACAACTTTATGTTAAAGCAATGAAGGCTCTCTTGCTAGAGGCTTCACTTAACTTATCTATCATCAGATGCAAGTCCGAAGGATGTGGTTCAGGTCGCTGTAGCAAGCTTTTTCACTGGCCTCAGCGCTGTGTTATGGCAGCAAAGGTCATGGGCTATCTCATCTCTTCAGGAACAAGGACTTAACCATTGGTGAATGAACACTCCGTAGATGACTTTTTTCATCATCCTTCAGAGCCCGGGATCCATGGAAAAAACTATGAATTACTTCCAAATATTTTATAACGCTTCAAGATCCAAAATCCAGTGAGATATAACTGACTGTTACAGATGAACTTTATAGCCTTTAGGACTTTCCTGCTGATCTTACTGGTAAGGGACTTTCCCAAATCCAACCTACTCACGTACTTCCAATGTGGGTGTACATAGATCATGTTATCTAGATATTAGATCCACAAGGTAAGCTCACAAGAATGAAAAATAGGGCCGAAAAGTTTGACAGACTAATGGAGATGTAGATTTGTCCTAATAATGTATATATGCATAAAAACAAACATACAATGCTCAATAAATATATATATTCTAGAAATTGTGCTTGCAGCCCAAATTGTAAATCCATATACTTCTTGCTATGTGGGTTCATAGAGCATATCTTGCAAACAGAAGTAATGATGAAGTATTGATATACATTTTCAGTAATTTTAAAATTGTGAAGGGAGGCCAATAGGGGTGTCATCGTTATTGGTTGTGACATGAATATGTATACTTGTTCAAAAACCTCCTCATCCTTTGTGAGACCTGACCTGTCATGGGAAGTGAATATGTTCTTCGATGAATATGTAGACTTGCTCAAAAACCTCGTCTCCTTTGTGGGATGTGTCATGGGAAGGGATTTGGGGATGTGTCATGGGAAGGGATTTGAGTATGTGTAAATAATAAACAGTGAGTAATAAATATTCGAGTTGTCTAAATAGGGACTTTTTGACCTTTGTTTCAGGCTGGTTTTTGCCAGTTTTTTGTCATGAATTTTCATGGAATTTTCAAAACGTTAAAAAACATTGCTAGATTTTACAGAGTGTGGGTGTTTTGGGGTTTTCCTGTCAGCTGATTTCATTCCTGGGCTTAAAGTCGCTCAACAAACAACAAAAATTACAGATTTGGTAGATTAAATTCACTGGATTCCGGCAGAAAATCAACCTGAAAGTCAAAAAGTCCCCTAGTTAAACAGCTCCATAAATATTGGATACACTGTATTTGGTTTCTTGGGGTAATTTATACTACAGAATTCCCTCTTAACAAGGCATAAAGATATAAACCAACTAATTTCAAAACAGAAAAGCTGTGAGGACATAGTTCTTCTGCATTAGGAATTCAGTCAAATTTGTTCAACTTTCTCAGAAACTAGAAGAAAGTACAAGTTGGAATTTACTCTGGTGCTTCAGAGATATAAACCTCTACTCAATCTGCAACAACGAGCAAATATATATATACCAACTAATTTCAAAACAGAAAAGCTGTGAGGACATAGTTCCTCTGAATTAGGAATTCAGTCAAATTTGTTCAATTTTCTCAGAAACTCGAAGAAAGTACAAGTGGGAATTTTCTCTAGTTCTTCAGAGATATAATCCTCTACTAAATCTGCAACAACGAGCATATATATATATATATATAAACCAACTAAACTAAACCAACTAATTTCAAAACAGAAAAGCTGTGAGGACATTGTTCCTCTGCATTAGGAATTCAATCAAATTTGTTCATTCTCTCAGAAACTAGATGAAAGTACAAGTGGGAATTTACTCTAGTTCTTCAGAGATATAATCCTCTACTCAATCTGCAACAACGAGCAATGTGAAGAAAACCTTACCTGAGCTATCTTGCAAGTAGCATAATGCCCTTCTTTTCCCCAAGAATCTGCAGCAGGGACCATGCCCAAATAAATCATCAGACTGACAAGCAACACACAGCTCAAATTACGACTGTAATTCCTCATTTTTTCGGATTTCAATAACAAATGGCAGCATGCAAATGCTATCAGTAGCTTAGGCACTAAAGATAGATACCCTTTATAGTCATGGATTGATTGCCGTGGCAGTTCAGATTACCTGAAATGCCCGTAACGTCCGTTCCATTATAAGTGACAGTGACACGAGAAGAGGATAACTGAAGGGCATATAATAGATCCTCTGTGCATGCTAAAGCGGCGCTGTTTCATTAATTTGAGAAGTTATATGTTCACACCCACGAGGCTCCTGGCAATTTGTTAGCAACACCATATTTTTCGAAATGCTAAATTTTCAATCTTCTCATCATTACTTTTCTATTTTACTTCGCTATATTTTTAAAACTGCTACTAAATTCACCAGAACAGTGCTACTAACATAGAGCGAAATGTTCATGCATTTCAGACGATGAGTGTTTCAGTAAAGTTGTAATTATAATCAAACAATCCACAAAGCAAGTAAGCACCTCTAAGCTCACTTTCACTTTCCTATCATACTTTATGTGCTGGTTTTGACTTATGGTCTAAATGTCAATATCATACTGTATGTGCTGGTTTTGTCAAATGTTCTAAATGTCAGTAATTGCAGAGCTCACTTTTCAAAATTCTTGTTGACTTGAGGTATATAACGACGGATTTTCTTCCACATTCACATTGATGTAATTGTGTGTTCTGCTATGGATCACAATCAGAGAGACATAGGTAGCTTTTGAGTTACCGTTCACACTAAGTTGTTGTTTTTGAATGTCAGTTTTGAGGTTGATATTTCTTCACTATTTCAATATTATGTTTTGTGGTATCATATAGGGTATAATTTTTTAGAATCTAAGCATCTCATAAACTTATGAGCTTTATGTGTTAATATGAGAGGTTTTTTTGAAATGATTAACTTACCAGCATATATGTATTTTTAGTAAAGATATTAGTTTCCTAAAAAGAATGAAAACATTTTTGGGTGATATAAATACTCTACAAAGCATATGGGCATTCTTTGACGATATGAATACCAAACAAAGCATATGAACATCCCTCAATGATATGAATACCAGACAAAGCATATGAACATCCTTCAACGATATGAATACACCCCATAAAGCACATTGAGAATCCCACAAAGGCCATTGGTGCCCATGAGTGATATGAGTACCCTATAATTTATAGAGGCACCGTTAGGCAATATGAGTACCGCATGAGGCACATAGGCACCTTTGTCCAGTATTAGTGCTCTGTGAAGCACATAGGTGCCCTTGAGCATCATCCCATGAAACATATAGACACCCTTCAATAATATTAGTACCTCGAGAAGTACAAAAGCTCATTAAGCAATATGGTCATCCCACAAAACATGTAGGAACCTCTCAACAACTTTATCACCCCACAAAGCACAAAACCACATGTGAGAAACATGAGTACCCTCCAAAGCACATGAGAACCCATACTCCACAAAGCACATGGGCACCTTGAAGCGAAATGAGTGCCCTATGAAGCACATAAGCACCCCTAACTAATATGAGTACCCAAGAAAGCACTGAAGAACCCTTGAGGGATATGAGTGTCCCACAAAGCACAAAAGTACCCTTGAGCAATATGAACACCTTACCAAGAACATAAACACCCCCAAGTGATATATATACACCATGAAGCACAAAAGCACCCCTTAGCAATGTTCATTATACAACATGAAGCACTAAAGCAACCCTAGTAACACTGAGATTGAATAAAGCATAGAAGTGCATTTTAGTGATATCAATAAGCCATTAAGCATAGCAACACCTCTTAGAAATAAAGGGATCCCATGAAGCAAAAAAACTTCCCTTAGCAATATCCACACCCTACAAGGAACATGGGCACCCTTGAGAGATATCAATACCCCACAAAGCACATGTTATTGTCATGTTTGTATATTTTAACTGGAGTATATTTGGGTCATCTACGCATCTTAATGGACATAACACAACTTAAACATAAAACACTAGCATGAACATATGCAAAGCACAATAACAAATATTTGTGTTAAGTTGGAACAACCAAATCACCACGCTAACTCAATCAAGGAACCAAATCAGTACAAAAGACACCACTATTGCTTGTTTTAAAGAAGTTGATAAGATCTCATTTTGGTCTAGCTATTTTACAATATGATACAAGGGACCTAACTTGATTATATTTTCCTTTAAAATCACAATCTATTTATACAGGGAATTCTCACATTGATGCACTATTTTGGTTTGCAAGTTGGTCCCCAAATACGTGTGAATTGCAAGAAGTCTACAAACAAAATACACTAATGCATAAAATGTACATGTCAATAACTTATTACTACATGCCAATAACTTATTGCATCTAAACATTATAGATAGCACATAATTGTGGAATGGGATTTTATCCCAAGGACTAATCAATGATAGCTCAAGACTATCTATCCCTAAAAGAATGATTTGTTGGGGTATAATTCTATCTAGACATTAGGCTTATATCTATTAGATCTCCTAGTGCTTAGTGAATGTATTCCATATGTTATTTAGGCTTTAATAGTGCACAGTCTAGTGTCTGAGACCACATTTGTCCTTATCTGACCATCTTAGACTATGATAATGACCATCATTCCTAATTTTTTCTTTGCTTTACGAGCTAAAGCACATTTATGCTTTATTATGCTTTTATCCTGCTTTTGTGAGCTTTAAGCAGATTTTCACTACTTTTCACTAGGATTAGAATGAGCTAGTTGTGCTAGGATCATTTGGGCATGCTTGCCACTTTTTTTCTCAACCACTGTCTATACTTTTATCCTAAAAGTCACTCGTTGTTGATTTTATGTCACTCATGGTCTACCTAGCTTTAGTTAGCCAATTCATGATCTCTCTATAAGTTGGATGATGACACATGTCTAGATTGGGGAATTAATAACATCTAAGCCAACCTAATTGCAAGCTATTCAAATTGCCTCCTTGGAATTCAATTATCTCTATTGAGTTGTATTATTTTTTGTTATCACATTGATGAATAATACCAAGATGGATATTCTTCCAAATGAGTTCTCTCTCTAATGTTTTTGTTCACTCTTTGTCTTCATTATTCAACTTATCTCTATTGTAATTCATAGTGAAGTTATAATTTGATTCAAGATCATACTGTGCAAATTCTAATATGGTATCAGAGCGTAGGCTACCTGAGCTTAGATTCTTCCAATAGTGCACCAGAAGCAGTGGAGTTTCCACATAAATCCTAGGGAAATCGCCTTAAAGCCATTAGACTTATCCATTGGAATCTTCCCAGGTGTGAGGCACTCCTGAATGTGCACATTGTCGAATTAAGGATTTCATTAGAATCAATTAACTTCCATACATATATTTAGAGTGTTGTTTGCAGGTATTCTTGGTACAACAACTTCTTGGATTCAAATTTGTTCCTGAATTTGAAGAAGAAGCTATGTCAGAAATCTCAACAAATTATATAGTTCGAAATGGTGCAAGTCTCCTTATAGAGGCTCCTTCTCCCTCCGTTGCTTCACATGAATCATATCTACATGAAGAAGACATTTGAGCTACCATTGTTGATGAAGAACTCAGTGTCTCCATCTTTCATTGTTCTCACATTCTTCTAATTCGAATCTTGAGGATACTATGTCAGTTTCTAATGATCACGTGCATATTTCATTGGATGATGGAGCACTATTTGATCAAATGGATTTTTTTGAGGCTAGATCATAGTTTGTAGGTTGGTTGTGCCCTCACTCTCACTATTGCATTGATTCCTATGTATTCCTCTATGTCGACTGGTTCTATTCATTCAAGATCTACTGAAGATGGAGAACATTGTGCATTTACCATTACACTGGCGCACTTGGCACTCTTGTTCCACCATTTTCTTAGAGTTGATTCTACTTCTTTTGGACCTGGCAACCATCTTGGTTTGAAGTTCCAGTTTCAAGGCCATCAAGTCTCTTTTGGACTTGATATCAGGAAGTTCAAGTCTAAAGAGCACATTCATTTTCTTGTAGAATGTGAAGAGATCAAGAATATGATCTAAACATGGGATCAACTATCTCTTGTGCTTGCAAACTATGTAAAGATCAAGCATATGATACAAACATGGGATCAACTGTCTCTTGCGCTTGCAGATTATGCAGAGATCAAGTACATGATTCAAACATGGGAGCAACAGCCTCTTCTTCCCAAGAAGAAGATTCCTCCAGAGATCTAATCAAGTTCACACCTACTTGGAGTTTAGAGCAGTTTTGTTTCTAGTGTACCTCATGTCTATTTTTGAGGGAGGATTTGCCCCATGTGGTTTTGTCTCTTTCCTTAGTTATATGGATTAATAAATTGTAAAGGGTGACCATAATCCTTTGTTGCTTGGGCCCTCAATAATTCTCACGCTCACTACCATTTTTGGCTTAAGAGAGGGTGTTGGAATACAATTCCATCTAGACATTAGTTTTATATATTCATTAGATCTCCTAGTGCTTAGTGAATGTATTCCATATGTTATTTAGGATTAATAGTGCATAGTCTAATGTCCGGGACCACATTTGTCCTTATTTAACCATATTAGACTATGATAGTGCTCACCATTCCAAAAATTTTCTTTGATTTATGAGTTAAAGCACATTTATGCTCTATTATGCTTTTGTCATGCTTTTGTGAGCTTTAAGCAACTTTTCATTGCTTTTCACTAGGGTTAGAATGAGCTAGTTGTGCTAGGATCATTTGGGAATGCTTGCCACTTTTGCCTCAACCACATTCCATACTTTTCTCCTAAAAAACACTCACTGTTGGTTTTTATGTCATTCATAGCCTACCTAGCTTTAGTTAGATAATTCGTGACCTTTAGCTATGAGTTGGATGATGACACATGTCTAGATTAGGGAATTAGTAACATCTAATCCAACCTAATTGTGATTTATTCGGATTTCCTCCTTGGAATATAATTTTGTCTCTTGAGATGTATTATTTATTGTAATCATATTGATGAACAATGCAAAGATGGATATTCTTACAAGTGAGTTCTCTCTCTAAAGGTTTTACTCACTCTTTTTCTTCATTATTCTGGCCATCTCTATTGTGCTTAGTCAAGTTATGATTTGATTCAAGATCCTACTGTGCAAATTCTAATATTATTTACCATAAAGCATATACAAATGTGGAGGAGATGAAATATGCGTTGAAGTGCTAATATTGTAGAGGATTGTTGAATTATGTTGGAAGTTGTAGAGTTCATGTTGAGCCATCTAGTAATGAAGGCATTAGCATGCAAAGACACACATACTACTAACTATTCACCAAATACAACAACTAAATTGCGAAAACAATCATCAATGGAATTTGCTAAAACTTGAACCAAAATTGATCAATGTGGTTAAGCTAGGCATTCAGGACATCACTATCTTCTACTTTGACATGGTTTCTAAAAATGAAATTTATATGTAATTGTTAGAATATAATCTGTTATGGATTATTGTAAATAAATAAATAAAACTGAATAGTTAGGAAGCCGAAAAGGCAGGGCGGAAGGTGAAACACAACCGTCCTATGAAATGTATAAATAAATGCTTTTAGCAATGTAATGGATATTGAATCTGGAGTTATACCTAACAGTGGTATCGGTAGCATCTGTAGTTGGTGTCACTCTCTCTGGCAAAGAGAGAGGCAGAGGAAGAAGAAACTTCAAAGGCAGAGGGGGCAGAAACACCTCCAGCAAAAGATCAGCTTTGAAGTGCAAGCGTTGTGGAAAGACTGGGCACACATCAGATCAGTGTTGGGCTTCGTGGGACTCCATCAAAGACAAACATAACCAGAAGAAAGATGACCAAGATGCTAGTAAATCTTATGATTCTTGTATTGTTGCACATTGTAATCTTGGAATTAATGAATTGACTTCACTTTCATCTTACAAAGATTGTTGGCTGCTTGATACTGGTGCAACATCACACATGACATTTAGAAAAGAGTGTTTTGAAGAACTTAATGAATCAATAGATGGCATAGTTTACTTTGTAGATAAGTCAAGTATTAAACCAAAGGGAATGAGCACCATTCGACTGAAGATGCCTGGATTCCCTGATTTCTTGTTGAAGAATGTTCTTTATCTTCCAGAGTTGCAGAGAAGCCTGCTGTCCATGGTGGAAATTCGACAGCAAGGCCATTCCATCCACATGTTTGATGGAATCGTTGAAATAAGAAAGTCGTCTGACAACCAAGTCATCATGACTGGATATGAAGATGGGAAGCTGCTAAAGCTCAAGGGTTCATCCGCAAGATTTCAGAACTATGCCTACCTCTCTCAGCATGGAGAACG
>LPNX010217721.1:0-22885 GCA_001517045.1 Pseudotsuga menziesii | reverse complement strand
TCAGACTCAGATTTTGATGGCGATAAGGAGACAGGAGTATCAACTTCTGGATACACTATGAGTCTTGGATCAACAGCTGTTTCATGGAGATCACGCAAACAATCAGTTCCGACAGATTCAACAACAGAAGCAGAATATGTGGCTGCAGCTGAAGCAACGAAAGAAATAGTATGGCTAAGGAAGATACTTGAAGATTTGCAAGAAAAACAAGAGGACTCCACACCATTATTGATCGACAATACTTCTGCAATCAAGCTGGCTAAGAATCCTAGATTCCATGATCGAACCAAACACATCAACACAAAGTATCATTTGATTCGACATCATGTAGAGGCCAAGACAGTCCATCTTCGACATTGTTCCATAAATGATCAAATTGCAGACATCTTCACCAAAGCGCTTGGACGAGAAAAGTTTGAAAGATTCAGAAACATGCTCGGACTTACGAACACCCCTTCAGATTAAGAGGGGGATTGTTAGAATATAATCCGTTAGGGATTATTGTAAATAAATAAATAAAACTGAATAGTCAGGAAGCCGAAAAGGCTGGGCGGAAGGTGAAACACAACCGTCCTATGAAATATATAAATAAATGCTTTTAGCAATGTAATGGATATTGAATTAGGAGTTATACCTAACAGTAATGTACCCAACTCTGAAACCAAGGCTAGGGACACCAAATAACCAGGGGAGATGATGAAACAAGTTAATGCACAAAGAAATAAGGCCAACCAAAGGATAGGATATCAAGCCATTAAGCCAAATAAAACAAAAATCCAACCATTAAAATAAATTGCAACACTTTAAAGTCAATTATAAAACTCCCCAAAAGCTCATGCAGAAGCAAGACCGTACAAGCATGAAAATTAAACCTATTTACATGCTTATTAAACTTGGAACTTAGCATTATTAAAACATTAAAAGGTGACCATAACTAACCCAATAATGATAAATGATTAGATTTACAAATTATTTGCAGACATTTACAAACCATCGCAATTAAACTTGCAATTTACGACCCTTCCGAAAATCCTATTTACAACACTTTAATTAACAATTTTGCATTGCTCATTAGATTAGATATGAAGATAACACCTACAAACATTCAATAATGAAAAATGAAAGATACAAAGCTACCTTCTACAACAATTAATTCATACAGAAGATTGGGCCTACAAATTGCTATCAATTTCACAACTAGATCATTCGGTAAGCATATGATTCCCTGCAAAACACACTATGAATTCCGAATAAATTTTTTAACATCCATATGGGTCACTCTACATCCACCAAGGGTGCACTAGAATGTTCATGTATAGACATGCAACATTATATAATGAGATATACATAAAAACTATCAATTCAATCCATTTTTCTAGTATTCAAAACTCAACAATTTCATCTTTAAAATCATATAATGGATCTGATCAAACATGGAGGGCACACTTTCTGGTTAAGATACAACCATACACCATACATAACCCACAAATCACTAAGATCATTCAGTATAATCAAGTTTTCAAGAAGAACTCTTCAACCAATGTTCTGAAAAACCAAGCATTTTCATCTACAAATTCATCTACATGTCTGATCAGCCATAGAGGGTGCATTTGCAGAGTAAACTACAACAAATAACACATAAATACAAATCTCAAAACAAAATCAAAATCAAGGATAATACACCAGTTTCCAAGTAGTTAAACCATCAGATATGCACCCACCATTGATACATCTACCATGCACATCAATAGTAAACAACTCAACTATGGAAACAATGGAAACATCATATAAACATACGAGTTTACATAAAAAAGTCACTTATCTTATAATGTGAAGCTAGAATTGACTGGACCATGTTCCACCCAACCTTAGGCTCTACCAAGCCATATCTCACTTTGGTATCCACCCCAAGATAAGGATCACAAGCAGAGTCGAACTCAAGAATAACTAAAAATATCAGTTTGAGAAGCCACAACTCTATTCCTCACCACCTACTTTCTCCTCCACCACACTACTAGGTGACATGGTAGTCCCTTCACCGCCCAGATCCCTCAGGACATTGCCATTCACCATCAAGATTTATGTGTAGGTCCAGGACAAAGACAAGAAGTGGACATGAAGGAACTACACCATAGTTGCTCAGGATTACATCAAATGCAAAACAATATCACAATGCCTTCAATCACACAATTCAGACACATAGCAGAGCATACATGACTTTCCAATCTCACAAGCTTACCAAGCTCTCAACAAGAATGGCATGAACAACAACCAACCAACCAACCCTTTCCCAAGGAGATCAACCAAGGACTTATAGACCAAAGGATGCAATTGGAACTCAAGGGGGTCAAATCAAAACAAGGAAAGACAACTTGAGTTACTCGAAGGAGATTACTCAACTATAAAATATCCATTCGAATTCCACCAAGGAAACTCAAATTTATAAGAGGATGACTCCAAACCATCCAACCCATCTCAAATTCATGTGGGGACACTTCATCCATGAAGAGGAAATCAAATTAGTGAGGTGAGGAGCCACACAAGCCAAGGTATCTTCTCTTACTAACAAAATGAGTTACACTTCTCACATGCATTGCCTAAAAATAGCCAGTGATGGCTCCTTTACGCAAGTGGGGATTGCAAAATTAAGTGTAACCTCCAAAAAGGAGTTACAAAACCACCAAAGGGGCACATTTCTCAAGTGAGATCCATCAAGCCAAACATAAGGTGTCAAAATAACTCCAAAGGACAAAACAATCAAAAGTTGGGTCCCGTGTACAATTTTTGGGTGACCATCAACTTATACAGTCACCAAAGATTAATTACGAACTAGGATAAACAAACTCAGCCCAACAAGTTATAAAGTTCTAGGAATGTCCCCATTCACCCTCACACTGTGGATCAATGCTTCCCATACTCTTTTGTGGTTTCTGGCATGCAAGTTGTTTTTATTAATTAGTTATTTACAATAATAATAATAATGTCTCTTGGTCCTTAAAGACCCTTGTCCCGACACCAAGTGCCACACTAATAAACAATTGCAACATATTACGTATGCTTGGGGGATTAACATACATGGAATTACATTATTTCTACTACACAACTAATTATCACAATCTCTATTAGGAATGCAAGGATGATTGTGAGGCCATTGGGGTGCAAGGTGTTTGTACTAGACTACAAGAGTACAAAGCCTAAGCATCTCAAGTTTAAAGGATTTAAGTTTAAAGATTGGTTTCATTTTGTTTTTGGTTTGAAAAAAGATTAATGGGCCAAGAGCTTAGATATAATGGCAGGTATACCACAACAATACTTGCTATCTAATGGAAACAACTTTAAAGACCAGAAAACATAAGATAAATATTTAAATTGAACCTGGAGAACCTTAGAAAACATAAGATATGAACTGCATTCATGTGTCAAGATTTATAATATCTTAAACATAAATATTTTTTGAGAAAGAGGAATTGTCGATGCACAAACTATACATGAGCATCCATGATAAACACTTTACCATACACGGATTCATAAATAGAGACAAATCAAATAGATTGGACATGCATTCACAATTTATTAATAGTTAAGCTAGCTCATATTACATATATAAATCATATTCAAAATGTCATGTCCCCAGTCCCCTTTGTGATATTTAGAGGCAACCGAAACTCCTTACAATGAAACTCTGATAATATTTCTTGCTATGATACTGTTACGGAGAGAAATTCCTATGGCTTGGGGTACCACAACAGACAGACTTGACTCCAGAAAGCCATCTTTCCCAATATTCAATAGAAATAAAATGTCTAACACTAAAGGATCAGACCTCGTACCTTATTCCAGACGGTTGAAGTAGATCCCCGTTGAGCTTTCAATCTGCAGCTTGAATTGATATAATACTGCCTCAACAACAAGTAAACAATACAAGCATACTATATCATGGTGTTAGAACTATTCTAGCATATATATATCATCAATAATGTAAAAGCATTTGACATATTCCAATGGATAAAACATTCAATCAAATACACATCATTGGACAAGAAAAGATGTTTCTATTAATATAAATCAGAGATTACAAGATAGATACAACCTCTGACGGAACGTCTGCGAATCGAAGAAACTGAATCCCCCACTTGGGCCTCCACCACCTCAATCCTCCATCTCTCGATAGCAAGCTCACTAGTACAAGGCAAACTTGGGAAGAACACAACTGTGCTCCAAGGGACAAAGGGATGCAGACTCAAGTATAAATCCTAGCAACAATGGACTATAGTTTCCTTGCTTCAATTCTCTTTATATCTATATATGCCTTCAATGTACCAAGGGGTTCCTTATATAGCTTCACAAGGGATACTGAAGGGTCGAATCCGAGTGATCTCAAGGCATATGGAAGGCCAGGATTCGAATGAGTAGGATCCAAGTCAAGGAAAACTCCAAAAAGGATTTGGATTATGCACGCATCCCGATGTACACGGTTATCGGGGATAGATCCGCGTATGTACACGGTTATCAGGTTAAAAGCAGTGTATATCATTCTTTATATAGTTTTTAGGGATGATTAAGGTAACATCAAAGGATAAAATGTGGTCCATGGGGTCTAAAGAGTCTGCAGCGAGACAGGGGAAGGCCATACAAAGTGTGATTCACCTAGAGTGGTGAAATTCGTTATAACAGATGTCCCCTAATGTGTGAGGTCAGAGGGGTCATACGATGGCCGAAATACATTATAAGTCCATCCCAGAAGTGGAGTGATGAAGGTACCCAAATGGAAGACCAGCCACCCAATCAGCATAGCACCATGATACAACTCTGCATATAACTGCAAGTACATATAGCAGTCCCGGATACATAAGAGTACAATGGCCATGAATAGCCTTATAATACATGATATCACATATGTGGTCATCGCCACGTACAATATACATAGATCAAAATCTCCATGATGGCTGAAGATATACAATAGATCAAGATCTCCATAGGCTGGAAATATCTGACATACACTGGTATCAAGTCATGAGAGCTGAAATCTCATGAACACTGGCACGATCAAGAGGGTAGCATATAAGAGATGCCACCAGTCTGGAAAGTCTTCTACACAAACCGCTACGAGTACATGTCCTACTATGCGAATAGAGGTGTCGAGGTCGAACATAGTAGTCCATCATCTAATTACCGGTCATTGATGTATACCGTTAACAGACGCGAGATTACCCACTGATAATGAAAATGGGAATCAAGGTACTAGAGTGCAAACTAACAAGTGTGAATAGATGTGTTGAGGTCGAACACTTGAGAGAATCCATCGATCAGGGGACATTGATGTATTCCCAAAGAACTGTCGATGGCGAGAGAACCTGCCACTGATGACTACAAGTCTCAAGGCACTCAAAAGGACTCTAGATTCCAATCCTAGAATAGATGATCTGAAGTCGATGGGATTAAATTCGCTGGAAGGAGGGCATTAGGGCATCCCCCATCATCCAACACGAGGTACTCAGCAAAGCTGTCTAATGTGGAAGGACTCGATCATAAGGTGCACGAACCAGTAACTGTACCGGGAATGGTCGACATGCAAAGTCAAGATAACTGAGGAATGGCCAACACAGGTTTCAAATTCCTTTGAACAAGAGCATAACAACGTATGGTGACTGAATGAAGGTAGCATAGACTCGATATGCAAACTGGGACATCTCTGCGACACAGGAGGCATCAACAGAGGCTCCATAGGGACTGGAAGCTTAACCAGTCAGTGGAGATAAACTCAGATAAATGAGTACAGCTCCTAAAGTCAAACTATAACCCAACCAATGGATGTGATATACAGTGCTCTGTTCGAAGGCGACACGACTCGACAGCTGCCAAAGATAACATCTTTTCTTGTCCAACTTTTTATTTTTTTTATTTTTTTGGACTTTTTCAGTTATTTGAAAAGCTTGAAAAAAGAATAAACTAGCTTTATAGTTACAAACTAGGAGGAGACGAGTGTCATCAGGGAAAACAAACTAGTTCCAAGCAGTGGAACATACCTATGCTCAATGCAAGGATACATGTGTAGGATATCGACACTCGGGGGAAAATCCCCTCCCGGTAAAAGGGAAATCAAGCTGCGAAGGATATAAAAGATGGCTCTGCATGGCTAGACATGAGACAAGCTCGGGCTGTATGGATAAAACACAATGTCAGGGGAGCCGGCATAAAGCTCAATAAGGCAGGAAAAGCTCATGATAATGCATTCACAACTTGACATAAGGGGAGTCCGGAGGGACACTAGCCAGCATAAGATCAAGAGGAGTATGAGGCTCGTGCGAAATGTCATGGCGATACTATACAACAGACTCCCACACCCTAAAGGAGGAAACATCGGCATGGGCACCAAATGCAAATAAGGTGCTAACTAGGGTACCCATGTAGGGTGAAGCTCTACCACTCGTATCATGCCACTTCTATAGCAGCAAGAAGGTTCCATGACATAATAGAGTGGGTTTGCACCTAAGGTTATGGTGACATGGTCATAAGGTCATGCAAAATGCAAACGGTGGTGAACCTAACCTATATGCCAGTGTAGACGTTACAGTCTCTGGCCACAAAAGAAGCATCCAACAGACAACATCAGACCCAAGGAAGACCCAACCACACTCACAACCCACCCAGCAACTTCCCACAACATCAAACTCACCAAAAGGGAGGATGTACGCTACTGTATAAAGAACAGCTACGTATATACGCGACTTTTGGCCAAAAATCCACGTATGTACGTGAATTTTGGCCAAAAACCCGCGTATACAAAGAAGGCAGTGGTAAAAAGCAGGTCAAGGCCAAACCAATAAAGGGGATTGTCAATGGACAAACATAATATAAAATGCGACACAGAAACAGAGAGAAACCAAGAGCAAGTCAATAATATCAAGCCCATTGTTTCCCCCAAAGGACAACTACTAGGAACTCCCAAGCTGAGTCGCCAATTCTGTTACGGAGAGAAATTCCTATGGCTTGGGGTACCACAACAGACAGACTTGACTCTAGAAAGCCATCTTTCCCAATATGCAATAGAAATAAAATGTCTAACACTAAAGGATCAGACCTCGTACCTTATTCCGGACGGTTGAAGTAGATCCCCATTGAGCTTTCAATCTGCAGCTTGAATTGATATAATACTGCCTCAACAACAAGTAAACAGTACAAGCATACTATATCATGGTGTTAGAACTATTCTAGCATATATATATCATCAATAATGTAAAAGCATTTGACATATTCCAATGGATAAAACATTCAATCAAATACACATCATTGGACAGGAAAAGATGTTTCTATTAATATAAATCAAAGATTACAAGATAGATACAACCTCTGACGGCACATCTGCGAATCGAAGAAACTGAATCCCCCACTTGGGCCTCCACCACCTCAATCCTCCATCTCTCGATAGCAAGCTCACTAGTACAAGGCAAGCTTGGGAAGAACACAACTGTGCTCCAAGGGACAAAGGGATGCAGACTCAAGTATAAATCCTAGAAACAATGGACTATAGTTTCCTTGCTTCAATTCTCTCTATATCTATATATTCCTTCAATGTACCAAGGGGTTCCTTATATAGCTTCACAAGGGATACTGAAGGGTCGAATCCGAGTGATCTCAAGGCATATGGAAGGCCAGGAGTCGAATGAGTCAGATCCAAGTCAAGGAAAACTCCAAAAAGGATTTGGATTATGCACACATCCCGATGTACGTGGTTATTGGGGATAGATCTGTGTATGTATGCGGTTATCGGGTTAAAAGCTGCGTATATAATTCTTTATATAGTTTTTAGGGATGATTAAGGTAACTGCATCAAAGGATAAAATGTGGTCCATGGGGTCTAAAGAGTCTGCAGCGGGACAGGGGAAGGCCATACAAAGTGTGATTCACCTAGAGTGGTGAAATCCGTTATATTAGATACCACTTTGTCATGTCCCCAGTCACCTCAGTGGCCTTTAGAGGCAACATGGAACTCCTTAGAATGACACTCTGATAATTTTTCTTGATATGATACCACTCTGTCACGTCCTCTCCCATTGATCTGACCATAGAGGGAGCATGGACAATATAAGGGTGACAAATCCCCCCCCCCCAAAGCCATATCAAGAATTCATTAAAATCTAAATACGTGTGCAAATGCAACAATAAAATATACAATAGAGGATAAATTCTCTTTGCACACACATCATGCATATAACAACATTTTTATCACAGAAATAGTAATAAAACAAGCATGCACACACAAACACACATAGAATAAATATAATTCTCATGCTATGCACATGAAAATAATTGAACAATTCAACTTGGATCATCTCATTCAATTTAACACAATAAACAATCATTCATAACACGTAAATTAGGCATAACTAGAGATAATAGTGAACACTATTCTTGATTGAAGTTGTACAAGCAAATGGCTATGTGGCTGCAAATTTCCACCCAACCGTAGGTCTCTGCTCAACCTATATACTTTCAGTACTCATTTACCACCCCGAGCTAGGGCTATGTATCCACTAAGGAGGAACTGCTTCGGCTCACTCACAAGCACAACCACAATCACTCAGGCTAAGCCAATACATAGATGGGTATATCAAGTAAGTAGGGAGTAAGGGAAGGATTTTGCTAACCCAATGAGCTCAACCACAGAGCTATAGGCATCTCAATTCAGTTTCAGACTGTATGAGCATCCCCATCACCTCCACTCTCAGCCTAAGTAAGGCCCCCTTCTCTGCTATACAGTCTCTCAGGTGCCCCTTCCATCAACGCTGACCTAGGAAGGTATGACTGATCTAGACTACTGAACCGGCATATATTTGTTCCTTTGTTGGCTCTACCATGCAAATACGATCCCTGATCTCTCTGCCACTTCAATCCACTCTTAGATTTTTTCCAATTTCTGACCACATGACTCTAAATCATGGATTTCAAATTGGGTCTTCCCATGAATTTTGGGATCCTTATCTCTCTCAATTTCACCCCAGGGGTTATATCTATAGATTTCACACATAATTTCATTGCCCACTTGAATTTCTTGGCGATTTTGGCACATAAAATTGTGTCTTCTTTTCAAGTTGTGATTTCCTAGGAATGCATAGAAAGCTCATAATTGTGGTCTGGTTGTTCAATAATGAAATGGGGAAGATGGAAAACAAATTCCCACGAGAAAGATGACTTATGGGTCAAGTAAATTGATCCCATAACCTGCCATACCAATTTCTGAACTCTGTCCATGGTCATTAAATTCATGAGTTAATTTCTCAGCTGCTTCCTTACAACATAAATAAATGGCAGCATGGCTAGTCAAGATGGGTTCTCATGGTGACATTCAGAAACATGTGGTTCAATCCCACAACCCCTCACCTCTCCGTAGTGGATACACATATCCCCCATCGTTCACGTTTCTCCACCATAGCCAACCTTTGGACATTTTATTATAAATGTAAATATTTACATGGTTTTAAAATTTTCCATGGATTGCTAGCTCATGGTTCACAAAATATGAAATAACTACCTTTCTATCCCCTCGTTCATTAGTGGGGTCCTTGGCCTTAAGCTCCACTGGGAATCATATACCGCATATACACAATATTTACATATCAAGCCAATACATTTTAAGGTTCAAAATGGGGGTATTACACTCCCCCCTTAAAATAACATCGTCCTCGGTGTTCTAACACTTATGGATATTTACATATATCAAAATTTACAAAATGTAGCTGGTTTGTCCTACAT
This sequence comes from Pseudotsuga menziesii, assembly GCA_001517045.1. NCBI lineage: Eukaryota > Viridiplantae > Streptophyta > Pinopsida > Pinales > Pinaceae > Pseudotsuga > Pseudotsuga menziesii. Next base: position 13,132 of record LPNX010217721.1, on the reverse strand, counting down.
TGCATCTTTTACCTTGGATTTTTAGAACCAAGTCCTTTGGCTTCTACAGGCTGTTCCTCTTGGATCTTACCTTCCATCTAAACCCGTGGGTATTGCATCACAACAATCCCTTATTTTTTGTTACTTTCCAGTTGATTCATAATTCTGGAAACTTTATGGCTATTGTATTTCTTGTTGTCCATTGTTGGAAAATTATAGAGGCGACAATTTCCCCCACATTTCCAACATTTCAGTGGCTTTTTTTCTTTTCATGCTCAATAGTCCTTGTTTCTTTCGACCTTGGGTGTTTCTCGATGGACCAATTGTCTGAATTCCTCTTCATCGATCCACCGTCTCTGCCACTGTTGATATCTTCCAAGATACCTTTTATCTTATTTTGTAGACAAATAGAGTCCTACAACACTTTATGGTTCATCTCATTCTCCCGCTTTTGTAGCTTGAGCATCTCCCCAAGATTTTATTGGGTCTTGGAAATTGTTTGAAGCATTTTCTTAGGAAAATGAAATAACTCTTGGTCTGCTTCCATGGTTAATGTGTTCAACTTCCCACACTTTGTTTTCCAATAGCACTTGCTTTATAACAGTTTCAACCAATTTGTTCAATGTTCACCTGTGAAATTCATCATTGTGAATCTTGTTAGGACAAGCATAACACAAGCATTGAAACTAGTCAATTACTTACTCAATTGACTTGGGAGGTTGATTCTTTATCCAAAACACTTTCACACATTTCATACTTTCCAAACATATAGATGAACTCATTCATCTTCATCCTTTCACAAGAGTTTAACTAATTCAACATTCACAGTTTATTTCAAGCAAAATAAACACAATTAACTTTTAGTTGTAACACACATTCAACAAATTTTTTATTCTCTAGAATGCATCAAACAAAAAGGAAAGAGGTGAGTTAATATTTTTTCTCCCTCTTAATCTTGTTCTAATCTTGAGCTCCACCACTATGGTTCCATGTTGCTTGGCCTCCTTCACTTCAATTGTGAATGCTTCACTTGCACATTCCCGATTTTGGCAATGGCACTCAATGTCTAAGATATATCCGATGCTCTACAACTAGGTTACTTCCCATGGTTATCCTATAGAACCTTAACTGCTAGGACCATCACAAGTCCATCGAAATCATTTTCTATGGCTGCTCATGCCAAGATTTATAGGACAGTCACATCTCCAAATGCATCCTTAAGATTCCTTCAAGGTTCTTGCTTATAGCATCACCTGGTTTCAACAAGGAAAAAATTATGTATAAGCTTGATTTCCATAAAACTTATCCTATTTAGGATTCACATATACACATGAAATCATATACCAAATAAAATATAAAGTACATTATAACAAAATACTTATTTGTAGGAGTATCTTCACGTTGCTCCACATGTGTCTTGCTTTACTTACAAGCCCTAGATCACCTGTAGATATAATAACGAATGTTTGTCCAATTCCCATGCTAATCCACAACATTCAATCCCTAACTAGTGCACCGACTAGGTTTACCAAGCATTTATGGTGCTAAACCAGTCCCATACCTAGTTTAACCTCTCCATTTCCAAGCCAACACTTCCGTCTGGGTCAACAAGCCAATGGAATGAAACTGCACCATAACGATTTCCAAATAAAGGATCTCTACTATAGAGCTATAGGCATATCAATGGGTTCCAGTTAATCTCTCACCCACCTCACCTCCAGTCACAACTTGACTAAGGCCCCCTTCTCTATTGCAAAGTCCCTTTGGTTCCCCTTTTCTCAACGCTGTCTTAGGCAGGTGAAACAGGTCCTCATTGATGAACCAATAGAGATTTTATACCTTTCCAAATATCACCACATTCCAAATAAACAATGCCCAACCAACATACTAATTGGATTTATTAGGCAATAAAATGACCACTCACACACATAAGGATGGTACCCCTTCCTTCACTTCATGCCCTTAGTATGCAACACCAACTTGCATGTTTAATACTTGACAAGCACAAGATGGGTAGCCAAGCTCATTAGTGTCATATATTTATCAAAATGCACTAATAAATAACTATAAACATAAATTCAATTATCGATATTGAAACACCACGAATGTGTCGATTCCATTCGGGTGTAATCAATGTCGATAACCATAACAGAGCACAACACCAGAAATACATACACTCCTTTCTGATGGGTTCCATGTAGGTTTTATTTACAATTCAAGCAGTCTTAAAATAAAATCATGTTCTACCTACTAATTTCTACAATTATACGTATATATTTTCTAGCAAGGGTTACAAAATACTTATATGTTTGTAGATGTTTTCTCTTTTCGCTTTCATAAGGAATGGGACTCCCTTCTCTGATTTAATAATCCCTCAGACTTGTTACCCCAATTCCTTTAGCACTTTCAACTTTAACATTCAACACATGCCCCATTGGCATAATTATATCATCTCACCCTCGTTATTTACCAACATGCAGTTCACATGAGACATTATCAGAATCTGCAATGGAGTTTCTCCTGAAACCCATTTTCAAAGAACACGGTTTTCCCCACAGCGTTTGGATTCTATAGGTCATAGCACGACTTCCTGCAATGTTTCTCCTTGACACATTTCACAAATTGCCAATAGTCAATCATATTTAATAATTTACTTCAAATTAGAATTTATAATTTTTGTCTTCTACATAATTGAATTTTAGATGGTCATGAGCTTCCTGCTCATATTCCTTGGCTCTAGCAATTGGAACTTACATTTCCCTTCATGGCTTGCACCAACCACTATCCTCTCTGCCAAGATTTATATAATCCAGGTCATTAACAATAAAATATTCAAGTTTGCATTTTAAAGACATTCCCTATAGGAACCAAATTGCATAAATGAAAACTCATAATACTTATCCTTGCACATGGTAACTCCCAACCCTCATCACATGATTACACACATTTCCATATCCATCCAACGCTACCTATAATCTTAATTTAAATCAACCAGTATGATGTAAGTGACCATGCACATCAATTCCTTGTTGCACATTTGCAACAGTCACAATATATACATGCAATCAACTTAAAACCTCAAATTCTCTGGGTTGCATAATCACACGCCTTTCAATGCTTAACAGTCCCTTAGGAGTATAGGAAAGCCTTTTCGTGCATCAATAACATCCCATGAAACAATCGTAGGATTTATTAACAATCCTATTTACCTTGGTTGTTAATGAATTTTAGCGGGATTATCAGTCACCACCATGCATACACATAATGCATCTTAACACATGCACTTAAACATAGCTATGAATCACCACAACAAGAACATTAGTACTCACATGCTTTGGTTATTAAAATCATAATCAACACACACTCACACAGGATATTCATTCTTATGAATGTGTTCAACCCTACACAATCAAGGGCATAAGGACCCTTTCCTTTACCACCCCATAACTCACCACACCTTGGTGAGATAACATGCACAATAATGCATCCAAACCACATGCATAACAAGTCATGATGATTAAAATATTGTTGAAGGAAGTCTTACCCAATTCATTTTATCACTTATGTGCTTAACATAATTAAACCATTACCTGCATGGTTTCCATCAACACTTTGGAGGTTACCTTGTCAATTTTCTTCTTACCAAGGATTACATAGTCCGTACACCAACCTATTGATCACATATGTGTTGTCCCAACTTCTCTTCTCAATGTTGTTGGTTACTTACAATGACATCATCAAATTTAAACATGCTTCTATGGTATTTTTTCCTATAACCACCATCATCCAAAACGACAGTCATTAGTGACTTTATTGGATGTGTAAAACCATGCTACTTTTATCAACATGCAATATCCCATGCATGCACCACATCTTACATGCACCATTCAGTATGCTCACAATTGTTCATAAATTTCACCTATCTATCTCTTGCATTCTCAACATTGATATACTATGACTTTTTGTACATAAAAATCAGAAAATATAAATATATCAGCAAGAGAAGAGTTGAGGAATTCTCCCTTTTTCAATTCTTCATAAAAAACATGGAATCTCTTCTTCCATATATCATAGCTGGCCTAATTCATGGTCTCTCTTATTTTTCATTGTTCCTTATGGAGATCATTCTCCCATTTCTTCTACAACCATTTTATCATCCCTTTGTAGCTTTTCGTAGTCATACCGCAGCTCCCATTACACTATGTTCACAAGGATGATTCACCAATCACATTTACAAGTTGCATTTCCTTTACCTGCTGATCCATACCATACTTTACTAAACATTCAATATCCATATTTAATAATCAATAGATCCCATGGCACATCCAACAAAATTATCATACATTTTGGAAACAACCCTTGTTTACAATTCTCTTTTCTTTGTCAAATCAAGGTTATAGGCACTTTTTTGTCTTGACCCCTGAGACATTAGAATTCCTCCTTCTGATTTCGATTGTGCATAATTCTTCCCTTATGGATAACATTTCCAATTCCTATCCTCCTACTTCATTCCAACTTTGTATATGGAATTTATATTCCTTCAAAAATGTCAATTTGGACCAATTTTGCCCTTTTTTCCATAGGTGCAATTAGTCTTAAGAGGCCAACTTCATCTGCTTGTAGAAGTAAATCTAGGGAGAACTAGGAAGAAAATTCTACCGAGTGAGGTTAGTCCATATAAAAAGGATCACTCAACAACCTTAATATATTTTTTGCGACACACCAATCAATCACTATAAAATTATGGGTTTGACTACCTTTGACTTTTGCACTTTTCACAATTTTCAAATTCCACCCAAGATTGGCTATCTCCCAAACCAAGCATTTTTGGAAGAACTTTGTGTAATGGAAGTTGTTTGTTTTGATGATTATATGAAATGTTGATTTTTAAAATTTTCTTGGTTTCAACATCTATGGTCACTTTTACCTCTTTCAAGCTTTTCAAAATCCCCCAAAAGTGCTTTGGAATAGTGCTTTTTGGCCTTCTTTCACATCTCGGTTCCACATACTTTGGAATTTTTCTTCAAGTTTCCAATTTTAGTTGCATGGATGGTCCATCACCATGCCATAATAGTTTCATCCCAAACTGAGCTCCCGTCAGGCTTTGTGACACCGATATTTGAAAATGACAATTCAAAATTTTGGGAAAATTGAAGCAGGACGGGCTCATGTCTTTCACTGGTTATTTTGTGACATTCCTGAATGGAATATGAATGCCCTATGTCTCACTTTATTTTGAGTCAAACTGATCTTGTTATGGCTGAAACAATTTTCAGGATTTATACTTTTTTTTCTACCTCGACGTGACGATCCTGAATTTTTCCCAAGCCCTTCCAATCTTTCCGATCGAAAATTGAAAATCAGAACACACAATTGGTCTAAAATGAACCATTCCTGAAGTCTTGACTCCGACTTCTATCTTCCATACATCGGAAGTTGGAAGTTGTCACTTTAAAATGACTACCATATAATACTACCATGACTTCCTGCCTCTGACTACTACCTTCCATACGTTGACAGTCGAAAGTGCAAAAAAAACCCGAAATAGAACTACCCCAACTTCTTGACTCCGAACACTACCTTTTGTACGTCGGGAGTCAAAAGTTGGCATTGACGAAAGACCTGAAATATGACTACCCCGACTTCTCGATTGTGACTATTTCCTTCCATACATTAGAAGCAAAAAATGGGTCCCAACAAGACTACCACGACCTCCCGGCTCTGACTACTACCTTCCATACATCTAGAGTCGGAAGTTGACACCATAGAACGACTTCCAAATAATATCACCCCGACCTCCCGACTCTGACTACCAGCTTCCATATGTGGGGAGTTGGGAGTTAGAACTTCACAATTGCGCTACTTATGTAGTCCCGATCCCCTACTTCCACCGTCGGAACTTTGAAATCAGAACCCCAACACTATTCAAATAGTAATAATACGAACCTGCCAAGCTTCCAATTCTGATGTTGGAAGTCGAAAGTTGACAATATGCCCATGTTACTGCCAACTTCTCATGTCGATATATTTCACGTCCGAAGTCCGTTTTTGACAAAATAGGTATCACTGGAAAGATCTCGACGAACTCTATAAACAAATGTGATTCTATACAACATCTTAAGACTTTGTTTTTTATCATTCTTTAACCCATAATGTGCCAAACATATATCAATACTCCCTATGCAATTTTGATTTTCTTCCTGTAGGGGTGGATTTCAACGCAAATGTTGGGCCTAGGGACAGTAGGGAAGAATTCATGTAGAATTTTGCCTAAGTATGGAGAAGAACATAAAGGAGAAGAGGAAGGAGCTACGACTGAGGGAGAAACATAAAGGGAAAAGGGAAGGATGCTGTGACAAAAGCAGTGAAAGAGAAGAAGAAGACGAAGAGAAGGCACTAGAAGAGGAAGCAGCACTAAATGAGTAATCCATGACAGAAGGATAGAACGTGATACAAGATGACATGGAAGAATATCATCAGAAGCAGGCATGCAAACAACATAATAGTCAAAAAAGGATAGTAAGGCATAACACTAAGAAAGCGACAGCCCTTAACGATCGTGGGTATGAGCTCGGCTAGAGCCGATGGAAACCACACGCGTGAAGGCATATTTGTAAGCTAGGTCGATAGTGCCTCTTGTTATGTGTTACTATAATAGGAAAGGAAACCTATTGGATGGTTATAGTATGTTGGTTGAGATAGCGACATGAAAGGACTCTATAATGAGTCTGTTAGAGTCGATATTGTGTCTGTAACAAGCATGTATGGGAGCTGTATCGAGTCTGTAATGGGGAACCTAAGTTGTAGATGGGTTAGCCGATACAGCATTTGAGTAATCTCTACACTATTGGAAAGACACTTGAGCTAGAATTAAGGTAGGATTTTGGTTAATTACTCTGTATCGCTGAGTGCATTATAGTAGAGGTTTTGCAGCTGAGTGCAGAGACGAGTAGGGAAGGTCGAGTCGATCCAGGTTGTGTGTGGATCACTAGTAGGAGTAGAGTAGGAAGAGAAAGAGAGAATATCAAAGAGAATGAGAGGGATGAAAAGTCTATAAATATAGAAGAGGATATCTTGAACAAAGTCTGCAGCTTTGTGCATAGACAAAAGGTGCATCTATTTCCTCATGCCAGATGAAGAGCACCTTGTGGTTTTTGTCTGGATGAGTTTCCACATTATATGAGGTGTTTATGTGTGACTATTTAAGTATCTTAGATATATGTGTGAATATTGTGCTGAATGTCTGGTTGGTTATTGTGTTTGAAAATGGATAAATGTATGATGACCACATTATACTAATGAATATGCTTATGCTGTATGTTCACTGTTTATTCACTTAAGTCGCATAAAGAAGGGTTGGATCACATATTAGTGTTGAAGTACTATGAGTACAAGTAACCCACCTTGGTATTTGTTGGAAGCCTTAGTGCAAATCCAAGGTACTAAAACACCCTCCCACACAACTACGAAAAATGTGGTTCTGGCAGTTACCCATAAAACTGAGATATCTTGGGTGAGAGAGCATCTATGTCGCAGGTGCTGCCAACTAATTTCTACTCTGTCGGGCTGATATATCGTGCTTTGTTGTGCTGAGAAGAAGGGACTAAACCTAGGTCTAGGGATAGAGAGAGGGAAGAAATCCAACAAATGGTTTCGTTGTTGAGACCCTAAATTGTTGTGGTGAGGGATATGTTGTGGAAGCCCACAAAACTGGAGATCTAGGATTGGGTGGACTTTAAAGAGTTAGAGTTTGCATGAAAATAAAGTGAAGGATCTCAGTGGAACCCAACAGAGTGGTTGGGCCGGTACATTTATTCAGACATTCATGATATTTTCTTTTCTCAGTTTCCCATTGAGTTGCATGAGGGGTTGTCTAAGTTGGAAACCCAACAAAGAAATTTTCAAGGAGGAGAACCAAGAGAGTGCAATCCTCAATTGATTGAGTGGTTGAAAAGAGTAAGAAACTCTATAGCAAGAGCTATGGATTTTTTGCTAGACAGTATCCTAGAAGGATATATTATTGAGTTTGTTGTTGACCCAATAACCTCATACAGTGAGGCAGAGCAAAAAAAATTTCAAGGACCATGCAGCAGATACCTGCCATCTTTAAAGACATGGATAAAAATGCTCTTATGTGAAAAAGGAATTCTGCAAATGAAATAATATTGAATAGAAAAGAGTGGCTATGTCTCATCAAAACCCTAGAGTGAGATGTTCCCAGGAGATAGAGGAACTGAGCTAGAGCCAGGATTTTTAAGAAGTGGAAGAAGATTCAAGTCAGACAAATGATGAAAATCTCTATTAGAATGAGGGAGTTGTAGCACAGACCATAGAAGAAGAAGGCTATGAGTTTGCATCATACTTAGATGAAGGATCTTGTGACAAAGAAGAGGAATATCAACTGATCTCATAAGGATACGAAGAATCATAAGAGTCGACTAAAGGCCCAGAACAACAATGTGCTTACAACTCGCATACTGTACCAGAGGTAAGATTGTGAGACTTGTCTCCAAGTAATTATGTAAATACTAGTAGTACTAATGTTGTAAATAACGGACAAGGAAGTACGACTATTCCAAATTTTGTTTCGACTGTACCAGCAACAAATACATTGGTTGGAGCTGACATTAAGCACCCAATATTCAATGGAAACAGGTTGGAAGACCTAGAACAACATTGGTTTCTTTGTGATGTTGTCTGGACTATACGATAGATCCAGATGAGAATATCAAGAAATCATAGATGATCATGACTCTGCGAGGTTGTGCACTTGACTGGTATATGAAATTATCCATAGTACCAGAAGGAGTTGTCCCGAAAATTCTCAATGAGATTCGAATGGGTTTGATCGATGAATTCCGAAAACCAAATTCCGAGGCACAGTGCATCACCGAAATCAAAGAGATTAAGCTACTAACAAAATTTGTTTGGTATTTTGACCAAAGGTTTAAGACATTAATGGCCAAAGTGAGTTTCCAAATGTCAGATGTTCAACATAAGGAATGGTTTATTGCCACCTTGTTACCACATATCTGAAACCCATTGATGCAACAAAAACTCGTGTCACAGACATAAGCTCTTGAAATAACAATGAAATTATAAGCCTCGCTGGTTGGAAATACTGGCTTGGGAATGATGCAAATTCAGTCGCAGCTGTCCAATCTTACGGTGCAGCTCCAGGATATTAAAAGGGGAAAGGAAGTTCAGGAAGAACTATGTTGTACAAGATTCAAAACAGAGGAAAACCATAAATACAATTTCCCAATGCTCATTAACTATGTTACAACAGGTGTGACAAACCCATTAAACACCCAAGGAATTCCTTGGTGTAGAATATGTCAAACAAGGGGTCACAAGTCCAAGGAATGTTTGTACTTTCAAAAGATTGTAAGCAAACCTGCTAGTCTGTATTGTAAATTTTGTAAATTAGTAGGTCATGATGAAAAATAATGCAAAGCACTTCGACCACTGCAAGAAAAGACGATGGATACCTACTTAATGAAAAATGATGAGAAAATGAAAGTTTGATGAGTATAACCTTAGTATCAGCTTGTGTAATTTAAACAACAATAGTATCATCAACTGCAATACCAGCAGAATCAGTATCCTCAACAACAAAAATACCCTCCGCAAAGGGGGGGTGGGAATTTTAGAGGTTGAGGAAAACAACAAGGAGGACGATTTGGTCAAGGAAGAGGCAAATTCGTATGCTATAATTATGGGCAGCCAAGACATTTTCCTGAGATTGTCAAAGTCCAGTGAAAATGGTACATATTGTAAAGAATTTGATCACATTGTCAAACAGTATTTTTAGCTTATTATGAAATGGCAGGCTAGAACTGTTGCTATCCCCAACCCAACGCGGAATCTGAATCCGAATCCAAATCATAATATTCAAATGATTTCTTCTGAACCAAGACAACCCCACATTAGTGTAGTTACAAGAGGAGGTCCTGCGATGGGAGCAAACCAAAATACACAACAATGAAAACCACAGGTAAGACTTGCGGCACAAAATAAATCTCCACTATATTTCCAATAGGAGAAAGAAATATTCTTGAAGGTGTGATGAGAATTTCTTGATACCAATCAGTCGACAACATCTGCACAAGTTAGGACTATGCCTGAACGATTTGGACAGCTAATCAGGAAGATGCCAATGAAAAAGGTTAGTAAGATTAAATATTTTTTCAAAAGTTGTTTAGCACTAATCAATGATAAAGATACTGTCGCATAACTGACCACACTCATAGAAGAAACCACAGAAGACCCGTGACCTGAAAAAGAATTAATCATATCTGTATAAAAATGAAGACAGGTTGAGAAGTGCAAATGATTGCGTAGATGGGATATTATGATATGGATTATATCATATTAGATTTGATCTTGGATGTCAATATATTAACAAGACAAACATGGGAGAGCATGAATAATCCGCGACTGGACTGGTCTCCTATTCAAATAAGGCTTGCAAACCAGTCGAAGATTCTACCAATCAGTAGACTAACTCAAGTACCTATGGAAGTCAAAGGCTTAAGAACATATGATGACTTCAAATTTATTGACATTGTCAATGATACAAACCCATATCCTTCACTTCTAGGAATTGATTGGGAAATATACAACCAAACTATTATAAAATTCAAGTAAAGGATCTTGTCTTTTGAAGATTATGAAATAAGAGTGGTTGCGCCAATTGATCTGCTTGAAGGACAGAGATATGTCAATCCTGAACATAGTGAAGGGCAAGACAATTATGTAGGCCAGTTGTACAACATCATGTCTTCGAAGGAAGACTATATTGTATTAACCTAACAACTGAAGGAAACCTGAGTTGGAGGAGTGTAAGATCGTGCACGTTCAACTTAGGTGATGCTTTGGAAATTTGGTAGAATAGGCTACATGAAGTCTCCATGCGAAGATATGAAATAATCACAAGAGCTATTTGCATGGTAGGAGCCGAAGCAAGTGCGCTTCCTACATATGAAGGATTACCTAACCTTGTATCTTTTCTAGAATAATTTTAAGAAAAAGTCACGAAATCACAACGATTGTCCTCTTTGGACTATGTGCTAAAACCTGCACCCACTAGATGGTGAAGTACACACAAACAGCCTATCTCCGAATGGGAGCATTGTAGAATATTAATGGATATCATGTTTGGAGAAGAGATCAGTTGCTCTGATCATAAATATACATGACTGACGAATCTTATCGAACATATTGAGCTTTGCCGCAGGATGTGGCATGAACATTAGCGACAAGAATGGGTTCATCGATTCATCCACACTTTGGAAATGGTACTGAGAAGTTGGTACACATCAAAAGAGCTGCAATGAGAAACTATTGAATGGGAAAGCTTAGCTGCAAGATTCACCCAGACATTTGAGTTTGTAAGTGGACACCCAACAATAAATGTTGCGTTACAGGTAATAAAGGAGAAGATATTTAAAGAAATACAAGCCGTAGACACGAAGTTCCATCAATGCAGCATGACTATACACAACTAGAGGGAGTGTTATAATATCACAGAAGATCTGGATGATAGTGACCCATTCACCATAATCTCCAGGTGTCAGAAGGAATGTGCGAAGTGGAAATAATTCACACGTGTGAAAATACACGGTACCTTGTTAGAGACGACATAAAAAAAGGGAAACATAAAGAAGGAAGGGTGTTATACTAACTTCGCATAACATTGTGAGAAAGAAAAGCAAGTTTCAAGGAGTGCGACAAGAGGCTGGGAGAGCTCAGACAAAAAGAGGAAGTTTCAAATGAAATAACACTATCATAAAGTGATGCCATGATTGGCACAATAATTAAGTAAATTACTGACAGGATACTTGTCAGTCATTAATATGGAAATCTCGATAGAATAGGGTGACATACATTGGGACCATGTCCATCATAAATAACAATATCTGTCTTTACCGATGCTAGCTAAGCGACGGTGTGCCGAAAAAGATTCCTTAAATAATCCACATTGCCACCCTAGGGCGTTCAAGAGATGGAGTACTTTCTAAGTACATGATGCTCATGTGAGAGACAACTATCAAGAAGATAATGTTTCATAGTATGAATTGTTACTATATCCATAATCATTGCGCCTAGAACAAGAAAAGAGTGAGTATCATATGAAACCGAATGAGCAGAAACCAGTTTATCTCCATTACGATAGTAAGTGCTAACCATTTTGTGAGACCTATATCCACTACTCCCATGGAACAAGGTATAAGACATAGAACCCCAAGGAACCAACCTTAGCCATTTGCTGGTCAATTTACACCTCGATCTTCAAAAAAATGTAGAATGTAGGAACACAAATCGACACCAATTCCTAAGGGGAAGCAACTGATGAAGAAGCTAAGGAAGGAGAAAGCTACAACAACACCACTGGACCAGGAAGAACAAGAGGACTTCGAAACCAAGAATTTATTTCTGCCATACATTCCACCAAGGAGGACATATGCACCACTGGTTAGCATCCCTAGTAAGAGCTATGCTACATTGGTAGCACATAAAAAATTGAAAGGTATGAAAGTACTATAGGATATCCCGCTTCAACTAGGAAACGTACCCTTTGAATATTCATACACAAGTAAAATCAGTGACCTTGATAGAAAGAATTAAATGAAGCTGGTCAAATATACATCGGAGTCACCAAACCAGTTTGTTCCATTGCAATGGAAAAAGGACTAGAACAGTCGGGGCTACTATCACTCCTCTTCATGTCGCACTTTGGATGGACCATAGAGGTGGAAAGTTACGTTAAAAAATTGCTGGTAGTATTTCATGCAGGTTTCCTTTTGTTAGACAAACTGTATTCAGTGGATGTCGGCTTGTGTTGTAATGGATAATTCACCTAATAACCTAGGTCTGGGGGTTACCAACATACTATGACCTTGCAGACAATTTGATTACAAAAGCACAAATAGGAAATAGGGAAGTAGCAGGAACTTACTTGTAATGAACGAAGGTTGATCCAAGCTAACTCCTTCCTCTTTGCTTCACTTCTGCAATCTCCAGGATAATTCCTCCTTCAACCTATTAACAAAGATTCTTCCAATATACAGTATGATTCATATATAAAGATGCAGGTTAGGTAAATCACATATTATAATGAAATATAAATATTTACCAAGCCACAACACAT